>JAOEGS010001932.1:0-19359 GCA_025447755.1 Corythornis vintsioides | reverse complement strand
CCTGTACATCAACAATAGAAACTAAGTGTTTCTGAAGTCTTTGAATGGCAGCTAAAATCATACTGTGAAAAACAAAACACATCAGTTTCCTGAACAGTTTGTTTTCAATTTCAGAAGCTGCAGATAATTAATACCTCAAATATATTTATAGCAAGATACAGATCCTCTAATTATCCAGGACAACTCAAATTAGCACCACAAATAACTGCTAAATGTTGAGGCAGCATGATGTGAAACATAATTGATTTTGAATATGTAAGGGCACAACTGCTGTTAAGCGATGTACAATGTTATTTTCTCCTGTTGGATGTTTAACAATGCTTAGAAGAAACAGCGAGGTGATTGATACCATTGCTAGAGATGTTTGGAAGCAGGGCCCTGAGAGAAACAAGGAAAGGAAAACAAATGTACAGCTTGCTTGGATTTTTCATTCAGTGCCACTTCCACTTTGTCTTGTTTAATTATCAATTTGGTATCATTCAAATATTTTAAAATTAATGCAGTTATAAATTCAGAATTAAGACATTATTATTATTATTGTTATTGTTATTATTATTTTCTGATTTGTCCCATTAGTAGAGAAAAAAAAAAGGATTCCCAGTGAACTTCCATAAATTTCCTTGATTACTGATAAGATTACTTATTCAATTTAGATATTCAACACCCCCTTACTTTTGGTATGATTATGTCTAAGCAGTGATTGCATGAATCTTCCTGGATTCCATGTAAATGATATGTCCTTGGCATACAGGAGTTTTTGTAAATCATTTAAAACAAGGCATTCTTCCATGCTTGGCAGAAGAAGGATACAGAGAGCTTTTGTACCTCAGTTGCGTCAAATTGAATAGTTCTTTAATCACTCTGGAGAAGAATGCACTTGATTGCATTCTGTGAGTTCTAGTTATTGTTCTTGGGTAGACCTGGTGGGTAATAGATGATCTGACTCTATACCACTGCTACTACAGCCACCCCCTCGAATCCACCAGCTCTTCTCCCCTGAGAAAGACCTGCTCCACTGGAGTAGTAATTGTGTAATAGTCAAAAGAAAAGAATGCGAGAAAATAGCCATTAATAACAAAGTTGGCAACCCCCTGTAAGGAGAGCTATTTCCACATGAAAATCTTCTCCGAAAAGTAATGAAGCCTTGCTTCATTTGACATCTTATCAGGTAATTGCACAGAAGGTGATTTCCAAATAAGGATTATTTTTTTTCTCCTGAATGTAGGGCAAATACCCACTATTTAAAAACTGACAAAAAGCTCTGTGCACTGCCCAAATTATCAAAGAATTGGCACCCAATGCAGAAGTTTATTGTAGGTTGGGTTTTTTTCCCTAATAAGATGGTGCTAAAAAGACAGTAATGCCTATATGAGAAATTATTAATCCTCCAGAAGAGAAGAGAGGAACTGATGAAATCTGAGGACTCTTTTTGCACATGGCTGCACAATGATGTACTTAATTTTGAAGAATATCAAACAAATCTGAACCTTTCCCTCCCATTTTACATTTACAGAAAATAGCAAATGTAAGGCCATAGCTAAAAAAAGATAGTAGATTGTGCTGTCATTGGTTGAGACATTCTCCTGGGAAATACGATGAAAAATATTAATGGGGGAAAAAGGACATTATGCTCAGTAGTCATTCATAAGATCAAAGTTTAAAATAGTCACTTAAATTAATCTAGGCTCAGTCCACAGCCAGAAGTTGTGGAAAGGGGTCCCATTCTACTGGTGTCTTAAATTGGCATAGTCAGACATCAGAAAACTCAAAGGAATTGTAGTCTTTGGCTTCAGCTTATGAACTAATTATGAATTTGACTTTTCCAGTAGACAACTCTTTCTGAAATTGTAGCAATGGTAAAAGAAGGAGTTAAAATGATGCTGTTGCCTCCTCTTTCCTTGGAGGAAAGTGCAGTGGTGCATCTGTGGCAAGCTTTTCCTTGGTGCTTTGGTGCGGGGTGCTTGAGCACAGAAGTGATAAGCCTCTCCCCCGAGGCAGAGGAGGGAATGTTACTAGGCAGGAGTCAGAAGTGCTCATTCCTGGTTTGGACAAGCTACTAGAAAGCAAACGGTGACATCCTGAACTGACAGGACAAACATATCTCATTCCTACTGAGTTCTACAAGTGTGTGAGGGCAAAGTTTTGCCTATCTTATTTTTCATTGCATATATGTGTTAGAGGCTTTCTTTTTGACATGATCAGCAAAATCTCTGAATATGTCTGCACAAACACATGCAAACATTTGTTTTGTCATCCCCATCTGGATGTGAGGCTGTCCAGGCTGGGAACTTGTGCAGCCAGGTTTTCTATGTCAGTGATGCAAATAAAAGGGGACTTCCCAGCTGCCAGTAGATCACATTCGATGGGATCTGCCTGTGCCTCTCTGTATAGACATCTCAAGTATTAACATGAATCCACTTTATTTTCACACATTTGTTAGGGCTTCTCCTGCCTCTTCAGAGGCCTCCCACAGCCTTCCTCCTGGATCTTGCTGGGAAAGCCTGAATTTATGAAAACAGACTGTTCCTTGGCCTGGTGCTGGTGTGGCAGGAGTGGGGCAGTAGCGTCATCACAGTGTCAAGCAGAGGCACAAGCCAGAGTGATTCAGTTTCGTCACTCCATGTGGTTGTCTTAATTTATCAGCCACTGCCACAGAGAACAGGGAGCAAGACTGATGGAAGGGAAAGGCTCTTTTAAAAAAACACCCAGGAGGTCATTAAAAGTCTCTTGAATTGGGAGGAGGGGCTTACTTGTAAATAAGCGTTTTCCTGCTTCCAGTGTTCCCTGGCACAGCCTTCTAGATGAGCACATCCCTAAATAGAGTAGCCGCCATGGGAAGTGATTTGTCTCCCCAGTTTGATGCTTGCTTTTTTAACCAGAACCAAGGAAGAGGAAAAAAATCAGTGATTTCTCATATGTGTACAAAGTGCACGTTATGATTATTTGTATTTTGTTTCCTGTGAGTATTTGGGATCCATTTAAAGCAGCAACACAGTGCTCTGGCAGTGTAGTATTGCAGGTGGTAAAACTTCAGGAAATGAAAGCAAGGTGGGGAAAAGCTACTTTTTGTTCGTGCATCTATTAGTCCTCAGGTGCTCTGCTTCATGCCAAGGTGTAGTGGTGTGCCGGGGTGGTGGCTGTCAGTATGGCTGGGACTGGGCTCTCCTTCCTGTGCACAGGCGGACTGGACAATGGCCCCAACCTACCCAGCCAGTGAATCAATACTTGGACTCACCCTGCAATTAGCCACTTGCCCAGCTTCCTCTCATTTAACTGATTTATTTTTAAATGGAAAAGGTTATGAGCTTTGTTCCTTTTTCTCAGGGACTTTGTGTCCTTCAGATATCCCTGGAGGTTGAGATGCAGTTAGCTGCCCCAGGGACCCTCCTTTGAAGACCACATGCCAGTATCTTGACTTACCACCAGACACTAAAGGTGAGGCTGTTCGTGAGATACACAGGGACCAAACTACTGGGCAGCATGGCAAAAACTCCTGATGTTATCTGAATCACCTCCTACAACATTCCTAAGGAAAGCAGTAGAAATTGTTACTGAACAAAAAGGCAAGTTCTGGCTCTGCTGAGCCTGTGTTAACACCTTCAAACCCCTACTTTTATTCTAGCCTTCTCTCCATATATACTAATTCACTTCAGCACCAGTTAAGCCATATGTTCTAACCTGCTCAACCATACTCTCTTTTTCAGGTTAGCTTCTGGGAGGTGGTTCTTTATCTCTCACTAAACCTTTGCCAAACCAATGGCTCTCTCAGAGAGGTATGAGGGCTTAACAAAAATTAGTTTTAGTCAGAGAATAAGCAGTACATCACCACATGAATCAGAAAAAAAAACCCTGTCTTTGTGGTGTAAGGATGGATTTTTACTGTAGCTCAGGCTAAAGGATACATACATTACACCCTTTTTCTGTGGAGAGGGGGAGGGAAAGGGGACTCTCCCAGAGCCCTGTTTCCCATTTGCTTCTGCTGGAGAAGGTGCATGTCACATCATTTCCCCTCTGCAAAGGTGTGTGTGTGTAGGTAATTCGAGAGAATAGTCTTATCTGTAAGTTCCTTGTTTTTGATGGTTATCCCTGTTTTCAAAGCAAAGCTCTGAGTTGCAGAAGGAAAAAAATTAACTGGACTGAATCTAGAACCCTCCATAATATTTAATCCAGATTTATCAAGAGTTTAGTGAGGTAAGGTGGGTTTTTTTTAACATTTAATTCCTTTCACAAGTTCTGATGTTTTAGCCAGTGAACAAGCCAGTGGTCTCTAGACAATTGTCTAAACTCCACAGAGCTTATTCTGTACTTCTGATCTTTCCTCTCCCAGCCTCCTCACCCTATTTTTAAATATCCTCATAAATCCTTGTTTCTACCTTTGTTCTGGAAGTAACTAACAATATTAATACAAACCACATAAAGAAGGCATCATTACACAAGGCCACTATTAATTGATATTTCTAGTTATGACAGTTTCACTCTCCTCTTTTGACTACCTTTTTTTTTTTTTTTTTTTACTGTACCTTCTTTCCTTTCTAATGTTTGTTTTTTGTCCCAGTTGACAAATGCAAGGGTTTATCCTGTTTCTTACAAAACATGACCCAGCCTGGCTTTTCTCATTAACTTCCTCATTACCATAAGCACCACCACCTGTAACATTCATCATGGTAGCAGCATGGTGCTGGGAGCAGGGTGTATTAGCTAACCCATATTCCCTCCTAGTGCTAGACAGTGGGATGGAAAAATATTGCAAGTTCATGCTTTCAGGGCAGGATTTTTTTTTCTCAACTACTTTGCAGGAGTGCAATAAAAAATAACTAAAAAAATCCCATCTCTTAGGTGAAACTCCTCTGTGGCTGAAATCCAAAGAAGACTGGCTCATCTTGCACAAGGAAGCCAAACAGTTGTTCAACCATACAGGACTGAAATAATTTTCTTCTTGTTCATAAGGCTGGCTAAAGTCAAATCAAGCGAAGAGACTTTTAGTCAAAGTTACTATGATTTTTACTCAACTGTATATTCCCTAGAAGAATTAGAGGAATGGTAACCAGAAAATGAGAGAGTTTTAGTCAAAGTTACACCACTTATTACTCCATTGTACTTTACGTAGAAGAATAGAGTACATTGCAGTAACAGTAACCAGAAAAACATCTTGAGGTTTTCAATCAGGATGCACAGATCATGCTGGTTACTGAGTGATGAATGACACAAACTGCACTGAAAAACTATACAAGCGCACTATTTCAACTAGCACAGCAAGACAGTTTAGATATAAATTAAAAATAACGGCAGCCTTGTGGTTCTTGTCAGTTATTTACAAGCCTCTTGAAATATTTCCTTATCTGCCTTTCTCATAAGAAATTAGGCAATTACAATAAATAAGTCTGAAGCTGGAAAACATCAAATAGTGAATCATTATGGCATCGTTATATGGGAAATAGTAGCAATGGGAAGGCTAAAAGAAAACTCAAAGGTTTTTCAGCTTTAGGAAATCTATTTTAAATGAAAATGAAATAAAAATCTTAAATAAATTTAACATAAGTCTGTGGAAAAGGCAGTTGTACAATGAAGTAGTATTTGCAGCCTGAAATTCAACTTCATGCTATTCAGGCTATTTCTAAACAGGAAAGAAATAATTACCATGTCATTGAACCAGTCACAAAACTGTAAAGGGGACTATTTTCTTACAGAGAAAGAAAAGTATATTCTTGAAGTCCAAGAATTGAGAAGTTTCTGGAAGATGGGGAAAAGATTACTGTTTGGTATCAACGTGTATGCATTTCTTATTAATTCTTAATTAAATTGCATAGCATATGTATGCTCAATATTTTATGTATCTATAATATGGCATGAAAATTTATTGCTATGTAACAACTGCATCACAAGAAAGTTATTTTGGGATCAGCATAGTTTTTTTTGGAGACCAGGGGTTTTGTGGGTTTTTTTTTTTCCTCTTCTGATATTGACTTGATATTTGTTTTTCTTATGAATCAGCACAATAGCATATTTCAAGATGCTTAATGTGTTTTCTTTGTTTGTTTGTTTGTTTCAGGGTGAAATTTCAAACTTTGTTTAAAAAATCATTGCATTCCTTTGAAACCTGATCAGACATTCAAAATGTGTTCAGATCCCTACAACACCAAAAGGAGTCATCAACAAGTCTTGGGCTTGGTCCTGATTTGACAGTTCAAAGGTAACATATTTTGACGTTGCCTGTCCAAATCTGCTAAGGTCTTCAGAGCACTGCTCCAAAGGAATAGGCATCCAGCAGATGCTTATAAAATGAGCTACTGGTATTAGAGAAAGGAGTTGTTGATATCCTTGTGCTTTATAAAAGATCTATAAAAGAGCTCGTGCTCTATAAAACGGTGAAAGAGGAAAACTGATGTCCATGCTCACTAAAAATTGCAGTCTGATTGCGACAGTCAAGACTGATGGCTTTAATTGCTGTACACTTCACACAGTCCTCTCCTCTGGCTGCAGTGCTATTAATCAGAGTAATGGGCCATCATACCTGGGAAATTTTCTATAGTTTAAAAAAAAAAAAAAATTAAAAAATCATCCAGTCTGTTTTTTTAGTTTAAATATTTATTCTTTTTAATAAATTGTGTCAAATAAGGGCAAATTGCGTGGAAAAGACAGTATTTGAGCTGCCTCAGATTTGCTCAAATCTAGTGACTCTTTTAAGGACACCTCTGTGTCATGTGCCAAATATTGGTAAGTCCTAAGAACATGATTATCTCTGAGCACATATCTGAGTAACAACCTGAAGAACAAGACTTGGGAACCTAATATTTTTCCAGACGTTAAATGTATTGTAAAGCAATGAATGACTAAATTTGGCGAAGGTTGAGAATATTCTACAGCAGTCATCATAGTTCAGGAGATGTCATTCTTTATTTGGGTAATGACAAGGATGAGAACTCAAAACTTTGGGTAAATGGAACACCAGGTCACCAGGTCTACGTAGAATATAGCTGAAAAATGTGTAAGTAATAACAACAGCTGGCAAGGGAGATGACAAGCTATTGTTCACAAAAGGACAAGCTATAGCACATTATGTAAAGGTGAACCTTGGTGTTAGTCTGAAAGAAACTGTTATAAACCATTGAAGAATATTCAGCCTTGGATTCAGAGTATAAGATATCACTTCTAATAAGGATATGAACATTTTAACATAAATATTTCAAGTACTATTTGTACAGACCCACACCACTTAAAAAATGTTGAGAAACCTCTCAATATCCTATTGAGAGGTGAATGTAATAGAGATGTTGAGCAAGAGGACCAGCAGTTCACTTTCCAGTTTATAAATATCAAGCAGCTTCTCAGAGTAGTAATAGTTATATTCTTTGTTGTGTTGTGCCTAACTTGGAAACCTTTTCTCTCAATAGATGCGCTGGCTTCACTGTGGTTGTTGTATGAAAAGGTCAAAGCCAAAGAGTGGACAGTACTAACTTGTATGTTTCTAAGGACCAAGGGGAGAAGGAGAATACATTATGTGAGGTATTGTCTAAAGATATACTTACAGTCTGAGTAAATAAAACAGGAAAGGAAAAGTTCAGTGGCACATAACACCCTGTGAAGAAGCTGCAGTCTGGAGTCAGCCCAGCTGCTCTGACTTCTAGTTCCTTGCCTTTTCCATTGGATATTGCTGTACTGACATCTTGGATTGTGCAAAAAGTATTGGATGATATATCCCAAATATGAGGCTTATCACAGTTAGGTCTACAAAGTCTGGCACCAGAAGGAACTTAAAAAATAGACATCAACTTATAGATGCTTATCTGTATTCTGAATGTACCTGTTTATGCAGTAATGTGTAACTGCTTCATTATTGGCAATGAAACCCTTGTGCTGCTACTCATCTCCACCTGTCTCAACATACATTGAGATCAATCCCTAGATTTATTTCTTGCTCTTGCTCTCAGGTGTAACAATTAAAGAAATGTTCTGTATTGCTGAGAGCACCAGATGTGTGCAGTAGAGCATCATATACTAACAAACATTTTGCTTTTAATAGTTCCTTTGGGTACCCATTGGCATCTGGTTTAATTTTTCTGTTTATATTTTATTTTTCTGTTTTATGGAGCTGTTGCCTTGATGGGGTTTTTCACTTTCTTGCCTTGAAGGATGGTTGGGATTAGAATGGATTATAGAACAACAGCATTAAGAGCTGTCTCCTGTTTCTGTTTTGAGTTTTTAAGGTTAAGTTCTGCATTTGAATCCTCCCATATGAAATAAAAGCAAGACAAAACACTGACTGATTTTGAAACCTGCATTGTGGATTGTGCTGAAGTCTTCGTGCACCTTCCTGATGTCTTCTTGACATGTCTCTTGTTTTTCTGGACCTGGAAACAGACTTAACAAATATATGACAAGGTTCCTTCAGGTTTAAGGTCAAGGAGCAAGGTTTTTCAGTCGCAGTAGTTGCAAACCTTCTTTCTCCCACACCCTGGTGTTGGTGGGCACCCTAAAAGGTGACAGTTGAGTTTTCTTCTAAGGTCTGTGTTTGCAGATTTTCTCCTCCGCTCTAACTTTCAGATGGTTCTTCATTGCTAAGTGGAACAAGACACTGGGTTGTGAATCTCACTGTAGGTGAAATGACAGAAGTCTGGAGTGCAGCATCAGGCATGTTCTAATTTAGAGAAATTTTATTTATTTTTCTCTTGGATATTTTGTACCAAATTGAGAGTGCCAGAATGGATGTGACTAGCTGAGAAGAGAGAAGAGCCATGAGCTATGCTTATTCCGGTAAGTAGAGTAGAAAGTCTTCCTTGACCTCTGGAAGTTATTATCTTGCTTTCTAAAGAGTAGAATTGGACTACTTCGACTATAGTATTGAGCACTTTTAAATGTTGTTCAGTGTGGTGGATTCTACTTCTTCAAAGTAATACAGGCAGTGAAAAAACAGATCTTCACTTATTATTTATAAGGAGTGTCAGATGAATCATGATACAATGACCAATAGAATTATAATTGGGAACTCCTTATCTTGAAAAAACATCATTTAATTATTATTTTCTCACAACATTTTGGGTAAAACTGTCATGAGAAAAAGATTAAAGTTATGTCAGATAAAAAGCAATGCTGTACTATTCCAAATATTCTAGTTTTCAAAAGAGAATGAAATATGCAGTAATTCCAGCAGACAGCATAAATATTAAATAACCCTTGCTATGCATTGTTTTAATAGATATACAAGATGAATAAACACATTTGATTTAGTCCTCTGCTGATGGTGCCAGTGGATTACAAGGACTAACCTGTCTACTGCAATGATACTCATCAAATAACTATAATTCAAATAGTTCTCTTTTTTTTTTTTTTTTCCCTCCCAGAAAAACAAAGTAGTCATGATTAATAACTGGCCTTATATTGTTTTGTTTCTCTGGAGAGCAATCGTGATCTTATCCATCTAATTTCATGCACATGAATATTCCTGTTGATTAAGGTAAGAAAGTTTTCACATTCTTAAATCATTTTGGGATTTGGAGCCATGATGTGTCAAATTAATCCCTGACCTCACTCAACTATATGTATCTACTCATCTTGATACCATATGACACAACTTCAATATAAAATTGATATTAGAATTCTCAAAGCATAAATAGGAGCTGGATTTCTACTGTCTGTCAGCTGAGATCAAGTCCCATGCTTCCTTCTGTCCTTCTGTCTTGTAGGGATGAATATTTTGAGGGTGGAGGTAAACAGGCATTCCTATCTATGCATGTCATACTTTATGCTGACATGACTGGACTGTTTCCTAGGAGACAGCACAAAACAAAATATTTGAGATATGTTAAAAAAAATCCATGAAATTCATCTTAAAAGAAGACTCCTATTACCAGGCAGCTGGTTATGGATCAGGTCTCCAAGATGTTGCAAATATCATCATTTCCCTCTTCACTGTGTGGAAAAGTTGCATGTGATCAGACCACCAAACCTTTTTTTTTTCCTGTATTTTGCTGCCAGTTAGTTGAGGAGTGCTGCAAAGAGCCCCTGCAAGTCTGGTTCTTGATGGCAGATGATTTCTCCTTGGTGCTGACCCCTTACAGTAACATCTCCAACAGGTTGAGAACAAGTGGGAGTGATGTTTGTAGATTTCTCCTTCTGTCACTGTGGATCCGGGGTGGTGCAGTGTTCTGGTTGTAATAAGAAAAAGAACACATATAGTGAAAGAATTGTCCAAGACTTGGCATTAGAGGTGTGCCTCTAGGAAGTATATTCCTGAATTAAAATGTGCTAATTCAGAAATACCTTTCCCACCCTTTTGTTGCCCTTGATAGAGAAAAATGCTTCATTTTAAACTCCCACTAACTGATTACCTGTCAGTTCTAAAGCTGTGCTCTGAATTAATCTGCTCCAAAAGCCAACAGAGATGGCTTATGTTTGGGCACCTCCAAGAAAAGCAGGGAGATGAAAAGCCTTAGGAAAACTTTGACAAACAACTTGGAGTGTTTGACCAACTAAATGCAGCTGCCGCTGAATGAAGAAGGCAAGTTAACATGCCAAACAGAGACAAGAGGTGATCAGCAGGGAAGGCAGCTTTTGTATCTGCACTGAGCATTTTCTTTGCAGGAAAGGAGTGGAAATATGCTGAATTACCTGTAGGAGGTGTGCCTGGTTTTGCTAATAGATGCATAGTTTTTGCTCCAATTCCTAACTGGTCAGACCCTCTACTGCTGTGCCCTGGAATCCCTCTGAGGTCAGTGGAGATACACCTGCTAATTTGATTTATTTCATCCCACCCATTTAAACATGCCCTAAAGACTAGTTTGCAGAGTTGAACCAAAATATCTCTTCTCCCTCCAATTCCTGTTTTCAGGCTCTGATGTCTCCTCATAAATCCTGGGACTATAGCACCAGCATGACCCATCGCTTCATTACATCAATGTGCAGAGCTGTGTATTGTACTGAGGAGGAGTTTATCTGGTCGGAATGGATCCTGTCCAGGAACAAATAAAAGAGTTAGGAATCTGATTATTTCTGGGCCAATTCTGTATGAATTACAGCTTCTCAATTTTCCTATGTCAGCTAGTTTTACTTTGCTTTGTTTTCCCTTCCCACACAAGAGGTGAAGTATGTAGCTAGCACAGGCATCTTGATTAGCTTCATCATTTAGCTGATTTAACAATGCCGTTGTCAAGAGAGCTGACCTGAATTTCAGATCAAATTGGGATGAAACATTTTATATTCCATGTCATCTGAGCACCAGCTGTTTTGGTATGTGCCAAAACTAGGGATCCTGCTCACTCCCAGGAGCAGGGGTACTGTGACAGTTCCTCAGGCACCCCCTGACCAACATCATTGAGTGCTGTCTGGGAGGAGCAGAATTATTTCCTTAGCTTTGTACAACTAAGGAATCCTTGTACAAAGAAGTGATTTCCAGATGGTCAGATATATTAGATTTTTGTATAGTTTTTTTTCACTGTCACCAAGAAAGGATTAAAGGATAATGATATGTTAGGCTCTAGGCTGCTCTGCACTGGTTCAGACATGAGTGGTAGGGAGAAAGTAATTCTTCCACTTTATTTAATTTTTCAAATTTTTCTTCATGATTATTTTCTGATTATTTCCAAGATAGTGCAAGGCCCAGAAAAAAACAGTCAGCTTGTTTAGTCTGATGTGGTATATGTCACTTTTTTATTTCTTCCAGGGTATTACATTTTCTATGTATTTATTTAATGGATTATATTTGACTAACACATATCTTTCAGAGAAGCATTCAAACTTGAAACAATGATTTCTGGAATTTCCTATGTTTTCCAAAACATTAAAAATTGTATCAGTGTGTCAGTAGCCTCCCCTTGCAAAATTTGTCTATGATTCTCATATACAAATTCTCAGATCTGATGGCTTTAGCAGACATAACTCTTGTAGGCACTCACTAAGTTTCTAAAGTATTTAATTGATGTAGAATGTACAGTACAGCTCCCCACATGCAGGACTGTGATGTTTCCTGATCTCTTTTCCCCTTTCTGCACATTTAAGTTGCTGTTTCCAGGTACAGAGGAATTATATAGAGGAATTGTAAACTATAGTGTCTTTCAGCAGAAAAGGAGATGTTGCTACGGGAACTCGTGAGTGTACAAGCTGCAGCATGGTGACAGCTCTTCCATCACTGCTTCTGGCACCTCTCTTCAGTCTATGCCTGTTCTGAAGGTTAGAATAAGCCAAAAATTTATTCCACAAAAACATTTTTTCCCTTTTGTGAAACTTTTGTTTACTTATCAAGTTTTCTTTTTTTCCTTTTTTCTATTTTTTTTTTTACTCAAGTTTTCTTTTGAAGGTGAAGTAATTTTGCGGAGACTTAGGGAAAAGTTATCTGGATGTTTTGTCTTGCTCCCTCCCAGGTGTGCACCTGCCTGGTCCCAGGGATTCTGGACCTTTTTGATGTGCATATTCTAGCAGTGCAATCTCAGAACTGGTGAAAAGGTTGCTTGTTTAATTTAGTTTCAAATTCTTTTCCAGGAACTAAGGACCAATATAAATTTTTTACTGTTAACTAAGTACTAGGTGGCATCTTCAACATAATTTTCAGTACTGTAATGTAGAAGAAATTAAATCAAATACCTATTATTACAGAAAAATGTTTGAAAATTAGTGTAATGTTATGAGCTCTGGGTGCAGACTACACCATGAAGGACATTTGGTGTGAACTGTTGGTGAAGTCTGAAGTCTGGAGCTCCCTTGCCTGGCTTCTCTGACACCACACATTTTTGTCCCACAAAAAAAAGAATTTAATAGTACAAAATGTTGAGAATAACATGGGGAAAAATGATAGTACCCAACTCCAAAGCCCATTTTAAGATGTTATTTTTTAAGATGTTGCCCAGAAGTGAAGGTGTGTACATCACAGACCTGCCCTCCTGCCAATCTCCCTGAGCAATCCTTCTTGATGTGTTTCTCCTGCTGCTGCCAACAGGGATGGGAACAATCAAAACCTGTCATCATGGTAAGAAACTATGCTCTAAACTTGTGTCAAGTGATTGAATGGTAAAGCTCTTTTGCTTGATCAGCAGTCATATTAACTAGTTTCTAATTATGTAGAGGTTTAGACAGAACATAGAATAAGAATTTGGATTAATAAAGAACACTTCGATTTTAGAACTGTGCCTTTTCTGTCATTTTGTCTGAGAATGATGGTGTGTGGTGAAAAGAGTTCGTGGCCAGACAGGAGGCCACAGCCTCAAGAGAAAGATCTCTATCAGTTGCAACTGGTACAAATAATAATTTACTTGCAACAGATACATTAACTTCTCCAATTCTCCTTTCTTTTGGCAAGAGAATGTTGCCTTGTGCACAACCTCTTCTGCAAAATTCAGTTAGTGGTAGAATATATCATGTGTTTCTGTGATGGAGATGTCTCAGACTAGAACAGGCTTGGTTCTCAGCCACAGGTCAGAGAAAAATCCCCTGAACAACAACAAAAAAATCTAGATTTCTTTTGTTGTTTTCTTCTAAAATAGGTATTAATTTATCCATTCAGGTTCTTGCCCTTCTGTCAGTTATTCCTTAGTGATGAGAATCCTGCAGGGTTTTGCTATTTAACACACATCCACAAATTTTATTTTTTTTAATTAATACTATTCTCTTCTTAAAATTAAACTTGAAGATATGTATTCTGGAATGATGACAGTTTAGATTTGTTAATAGTGCCTAAAATAGAATTCTATTTTCTTATTAGTAAGTTCTTACATAAGATAACAGTTGAGTATATATTCACTGCCAAAATTCTGAAGAATGTCAAATCACTAAACAGCAGAAATTACTAGCTAGACACCTGGAATTGTAGCTTCTTGAGTAATAAACTAGCTTTTGACAGCTGTAGCCTTTATTGCAGGTGCAAAAAGAACATTTTCTTCTTTTTATTTTATCTGCTTTACATCATTTAATGACTATAATATTCCAAGTTGGGAAAACAACTGGGAGTTGAAAGAACAGGAAAATTTGTTTATCCTTTCCCATCTTATGAGTAGAAGGTGTGGGGATGAGTCTGAGATTAACTAGTTCTGGTCTTGGACAACAGGGGAAAATAGCTGGTTAATTGCTGATAATATTTGCACTGTTAGGTACACTAACTAGCTTGAAATGCAATGAATGTTTTGCTCATAATTCCTAAAATATGCAAGACACACTGTAGTTCAATTTAAACAATTGTATTCTTCTGGATATTTTTGTTCAGAAGCAGCATGACACAAAACACACACTAAAAGGTTAATCAGGTGGCTAAAAATGCCATGTTCTGTTTTCTCCCAAATCAAATGTAAAAATCAAACCCTGAAATAACTGTTGAGGTATGTAGTGACATAAACATGGTTTATGGTCTCTTAGTTAACAAAAACATACGAAATACAACCCCAAAGCTACCTTCCTTTGCAAGTTGTCAGTAGAAGGCACAACAGCAACACAAATGGTGTTACTTAAATTGTGATTTCCTGGTTCTGATTTAAACCACAATTAAAAAAACTGATTTAAATCAAAGCGGTATAAATTGGTCTGTCCTGCTTTAAAAACTAATTAAGGATGTGCTTTGAAAGCATTGTTGTATCAGTGCTCCGACTCAGTGGGTTCTTGGTATCACTCAAGTCTTAATAAATCACAGCAAGAGATGGAATTTTTACTTAGTTCAACCATCTTAATCTCTGAATTTAAGGCCACTGAAGAATAAATTAACATTTATAATTGCTGGGTTGATCAGTAACGCAAATTAAAAACGGGGATTTCAAAACAAATTAACCTTTGCAGCACATCATGTGGAGACAGACAGACAGTGAAATCTTTTAAAAGGTTCCCCTTGTCCTTGAAGTGATTTGTCACAAATCACTGTATCCTCTGTGGTGCTTTACTCTCTGCCTCAACTAGCCTCTGGAGTCTCAATGTCCAAAAAAAAATAAACTGTGATAACTGAAAGGACAACATGGGCAGCTTGAGGCTGGCAAGTCACTTCATGGGCTATTGTTTCTTTGTGTCACTCCAGGCAGATTGTATATTTTGGGACTAAGATTAGGATGTTTAGGCTAGGGCCAAATGGGTTTATAATTAGATATGTGCAGGGTCTGACCTATTAATTAAGGCTTATGGTTCCCTACACCTACCTTCCACATTTTAATGAGACTGTGCTTTAAAGCGGTCAATGGAAACAGGATCTTCTGCACCCACACACATTTCTGCCAAATCTTCCTGTCCTGCACTTTTCTAAGAGCCTTTCACTACTCAGTTGAGAAGCAGCTCAGGCTTTTCCCAACAGCTGTCCCTCTTTGAGATTCCACATAGATAGAATAGGACAGTGTGTCAAAATGGTCTATAGTTTATTTATTTGTAAAATTAAGAGCTAGGTCTTATCTGAAGAAAACAACCATATGTGATCAGCACTTATGTCTGTCCCATGCTTCTCCTTGGTCATAACTGGAAAAGATGCAGTGGATTTTGGTGGCACTATATAAAATTTGAGGAGATTCAAGACTGTTCCTTCCATGCTCAGACATCCACAAATATGGGGGACATTGTCAAACACAATAAAATATTGCAGAGCCCTGTGGAGGGATGTATGGGAAAAGAGTGAGACAGTCTGAGGCTAATCAAGAAAGGAATGCAAGGAGCAAGGATATCACCTATTACATCAAATACCTTTGGTCACTTCTCTTTCAGGTACATCAACTTTTGGAAGCTTCTTGTCAATGGATGCAGCTGCTGAGGACTCCAAGCTTGCTGTGCAATATTGCCCCAAGGAGCAGGAGACAAGGTAACTGGGTACATGTATGATGTGATTCTGCCATGGTCCATAGGTTTCCAGAAAAACATTTTTACGTCTCTCTGCAGTGCTTTGCCCAGAATTTCAGTTCCTATAAACAACCTTTAGTACCTTCAATATACTGATGACTGAAATTAAATGCAGAAGAAATATTACCTTTTGCTCATTATTTAGCTTTGTGTTTCCATAGTCCAGAACTGAGTTGCTAAAAAGCAGTGTAAAATACATGACCCGTTAGCCTGACCCTGTGGAAAATACTAGATTATTCAGATGCTTATGCACATCCTTTGTGTAACAGTAGAGCTATTGTATAGCTTGTCTTTTTTTTTGGGTTGGTTTTTTTTTTTCCCCTGAGTGGACTGACATAGGGGAAAACTGTCAGTAGTATCGCCTGAGCCCAGGAATCCAGGAATATATAAATAGGGAATGAGCGCTGGTATTAAAAGCTTCCTCTGTATAGAATACCTTCCCCCCATCAAGTTTAGAAACAGAACTAAAACTAAACCAAGCTAAACTAAACAGACAGGAATAAACACAGAAGTGTGGCAGGTATTGTCATTGCTATTCAGAGAGAATGAAGAGGTTTTTTGGGTAATGGGAAAGCTAAGCTAGAGGGTATTCTTAAAGGTGTCCAAACTTGAGCAGTGGAAATGTGAAATGTTTTTATAGGTAGCAGAGCACAGAACAACCTGGATCTAGATGCTGTGGCTCAGGGTGACAACGGCATGATCTGAGCCCTGGCATTCAGCCATATGTTGTGTGCAAGGGCACAACATCAGTCATGGAAGGTGGGGACAGACCTCTCCTCAATGCTGAGGCCACATCTACCACTTCCAGCTGAGATGCTCTTGGCTTCTGTCATCCAAACGGTAGCAAAAGTGGGTGGTAGGTGAAGAAAAGCTGATGTGTCAGGTGTCAATTAGACTACTGAATAGTCAGCCAAATACCTGGAATGTTTTTCAGAAATACTGTTGGAAAATACAAGATTGCAGTCCAGAGGATAAGGGTACCTGTCCTGTCTATTTTGTTCAGTAGATGTTTCCAGCTGCTGCTAATGGTATTGTCAATAGAAGCTAATTAATAGATGCAAAGTTACTGCTTGTTAATGCATGTGAAGACTGCACGCCTTCCATGTGTATTCAGTTAAACGTGTCCTGTTTTGCACACCTGATTTTTTTCTCACCTAAATAAAATGCAGTTTGTTCAAGAATCTCTCCCTTTCCACATGCTATATTATTTATTTGCTGAATAATTTTTTCTTCCTTCCCCTCTTTCAAGGGAACATGGACTTTTTCCAAAATCAAAGCTCTTTAATATGGTTAGTCTTTCTGGTCTATGTTGTTACTGATATTTATACAGATAGACTGGCAACCCCAAATTTATTGTAATATTTATTGCACTGAATTTGAGGTTATTTATAATGTGGTTAGATGGCTATTTATAAAACATGTCACAATAGCTATTTAACACGTCTAGCTGCGATTATGACATAAAATAGTATTTATTGTGTATAATCCAGAAAATGTTACAGGAGGAGTAAAGATTGAGAAAGACACAACCATCAGAGCAATAAATAAAAATATTGTTTTAAACATCAGTTCTGAGTCAGACTGAGGGAAAGGAATATTTAGGATGTGAGGAGAGGTCCAGGTGCAGATTTTAAATTCTCAAAGTGCACCAACATTCTTCCTAACAGCTGACCTTTCCCCTGTGAAATGGACATATTTCATTTAGAAAAGGAAATGAGAGTCATGTTCTTTGATTCCACCCCACCACACACACTGATTAAGTATAGCTAAGAAGTTCTGTGGGACCATTTTAGTTATTTAGGTAAAGAAGTTAACTCTTTTCACCTAAAGACACAGGCCATCTTAAAATATTTCACCAAAAAAAAAGTCCCTCTCATTACTTCTGTTTAACAGATAGACCCATTTCTGTGGGAGGATGTGGAGGAGAGAGGAAATGAGGCCACTGGAAGGTTTTGCAGGTGTGAGGGTGAAGCTGGGCAGCCGTCGGTTTCCATTTTTCAAGAATGTGCTGCGGGGGAAGTAAGGATCATGGGGTGAAGGGAGTGGTCCTCTTTTTTATGCCTCCTTTATGCAGTTCCTCACAGCAAAAGAGTGTCTTTGCAGACAGGGTCACTGCTCTGCAGATGTGGGAGACCCCATCCTAACTCTTGCCTTTCCAGACTAATTTAAGTGGTCCACTTCAAGTCCCATGGGGCTATCCTTCCTGCATGTGCGTAGTTATCTCATCATAGAATAGCTGTTGTGGACCAATAACTATGTATTTGTCTTTTTATTGTTGCAGATAGAAGAGCTACAGTACTCCAAACTTTGATACTAGAGACCTGAATGGCATAGGATGAGAAGTCCAGTGACACAGAGGCAGAAGGGCATGGGGTAAATGTTTGTCCTGATGAAGCACAGACTGGAAAGAGTTTTAATGATTATTTTTAAAAGAATGTAGCTTCCACCTAAACTTTAAGATGATGCTGGTGAGAAATTACAGTAGATAATTAAAGGAGAGTGTACATATTCTTAATTTCAGTGACTGCCTGTAGAGGGTTAAAGAGAACATAACTAAAAATAATTACACAGGAATTATGGAGTTCAAACAGAATGTGTTACTCTTCTCCCATAAAACTTCAAGGAAGACAGGGCAGAGAGGATTATTAGCATATTCCACTTTTTCAACATATCTTACAAGGAAGGAAGAACATAATAATGTAAAGAGGTGAAGAGTTATATTTCCATAATAGCTGTATCTGCACTATGCTACCTGCAAAATTTATTCTCTGTGAGTAGTGATGCTGTTAAATATCTTTAATTTCTTAACTATTCTGTTTTTCATCTGTAAGCAGCTCTTTTGAGTATGGATATTAACCTGCAATCCTCTCTTAGCTAAAACTTTGCTTGGTTACATTACACCTGGGCAAGGGTTCTTACAGGGAGCAAAGAGCAACATATAAAAGTGATCAGAAACACATTCACAAAAAATAATTTTTACTTGCACTCATTCATCCTAATTGTTCTCTTGAGGCTTGATCCAGGGCACAGACAAATCCAAAGGTGGTTCACTGGGCTGTGTGGGTCAGGTTTTGGGGTCACCTGTACATGGCAAGTGATGAATAATGAGCATCATGCCAAGTGGTACCAGCTCCTCAGGAATTACCCTTATGATGAAGTAAGAATTCAGCCACTGATCTCACAAAGTGCAGTCTCATGGCTGGAGAAGAGTATCACTACTTGTTATGCAGTAAAAGGCAATCACAGACCTTAATGATGAGCAGGTTGTTCTGTCCCAGTAATGCATTTGACCATGTCCTGATTGACTGGTGCAAACTGTGCCCAGAAAGTTTTCTCTATGGAGTTAGCATTTTTAAGGATGTCAATGGTCAAAGAAGTTGTTAGAATCACTGCTGGAATTGTATATGATTGCAAATATATTTCCATGTGCAATTATGAGTATTGTCATGGCTGATTTGTCTCTCCCACTGATATAAACAGACTGGGATTAATACATGTATTTTCCAAACAGAACTACATACACTGAAAACTATTTAGAATAATTTTTTTTTAGAATAAACTGAGGAGAGGGCAAGT
>JAOEGS010001931.1:0-19644 GCA_025447755.1 Corythornis vintsioides | reverse complement strand
TAAATATATATATATATATACACATAACAGTATATCTTGACCAGAAGACAGTGTTTTGTTTAACAGCTAAGGCCAGGTATCACTTTGAAGACATCTATAGAGTCCCAGTGAAGTAAATGTAGATGAATCAAATGGCAGCAGCTGATGATAAAAAAAATCTCAGGTGCTGACATAGCACAGCACCCTCTGGATGCTACAGCTCAGTGCCAATAACCCTGAGGGGCCTCTGTCCCCTGGGCATCCCTGCTCTAGGCCTTCATTATACAACAGTTCACTGACATCTTGTATCCAGAGCAGGAAGCTGGTGAATCAGCCTGCAAATCACATCACAGGTGAGCTCAACAAATAGTCCTCACTTTGGAAACAAAAACCATTGGAACTGTGCCCTGTCTGTGTTATTAAAAAAAGGAAATCCTGAAACAGATACCAATCTCCAATCTTATAGATTACTGGGATGGTGCTGCTGGAATCCAGTGCCAAAGATCTTTTCTTTTCACATCCCCAAGAGTTGTTCTTGTTCATGTTAGTGTCACAGAGGTGTCACACATCCCTTGCCTTGCAAACCCTGAGAGTTGATAGTGCATGGGAGAGGTGGATCACCCCCCCCATCCCAAATCAAAGCCCATTTTAAGGTTTAAACTGGACAAGACTGACACATGATTAAATGTCTGTCTGTCCTTCACATGGTGCTGTGACTGCAGATGCAAGGAGTATGCTTTTCTTTTTGGAAAATTCTGCCATACTGTGTTGTGTAACCCTCCTCAGGGAGCAGCTGAGAAAGGAAGGCATTGCTCAGAAAGGAGATGAACTTGGCTTAGTTGGATATGAGCCTGGATGTGCCATGAGAGTACAAACCAGGAGAAGTCTGGGTTTGAGAGAGAAGATGGCACGGCGTGGACAATACTATGTCATATTACTTAAAATATTTTCTCCTGCATTTGCTTTAAAGCGGGTGAAAATCCCTCATCTGAGAGGCTGTAGAAAGACAGAGTATATGCATTTTCCTCGCCGAAGTGGCTGTACAGTAGAGTCCCTTCAAGCAAAGCTCTGTAATTGCAGCTCCTGCAGGAGTGAGCGCTCTCGTTCAGCTGAAGAGGGAAAGGCAAACCCTATGGCCCCAAGCTTTAAGGAGCTTCATTACCATGCAAAAGTGGCTGATGAAGCAAGTCTTCAACACGGCTTTCACTCCCAATAGCACCTCATTAGCAGCACAAACTGTCGTAATAAAGAATTCAAATGCATTCGAGCCAACCAACACTCTTAATGGTGCCTAGCATAGTTTCTTCTGTTAAATAATGTATTTTCTCAGCCACAGCAGCAGAACATCACACCTACTTTCAAGCTTTACTAAAAATCTCGGTATCTGCATAATCCCCAACATATCAGAGAATATTTTTAATGTCAGCTGGAGGAAAGGGGTCACTCTCATTGCTGGTAGCTTCCATTATAAAAGTGGAATTCTTTATTTTAGGCCCAAGAAGTTCCCTATATGGCAGTGTGCTACTAGGTAGAGACAACAGGGAGCATAATTCAAGACTTCAGTAGCATGTAAGCACTGACACTAAACGCACTGAAATGCAGGATTACCATTTACACCAAAGAACAGACAATTTAATTAAGAAAATAGTCCATTCTGAAACATTAAACTCCTTTAATCTGAAGATCTCAGGAATCTGACAGGGTTTTTTATACTTCCTCCTATCACATCTGGAAGCCTGTATGTGTACCATGTGTAATTGGAAAAGTGTCAGTAGTGTGCAAGCTTAAAACCTGCGGCTGCAGCCTTGGAGCATAGTGAAAGCAAGCAATCCATACAAAGGGCCTGCATATCAGTTTTGCTCTATAAGTGTTACAAGAAGGTTGTTAGAGTCTAAGATGACTTATTAACAGAGGCACAATTCTGTGCAAGACTCAAGCCATCTGCTTTGTTTTGGGGACAGCTATTAAATGCCAAGGATAAACTCAATTTGGCAGAACTCTTTCATTTATAAAGGTAAATCAGACCACATACACAATTATCCCTGGATCAGAGCTCCTGCAGATACTGTTAACAGCAGACTGGAGTATAGGAACTAATACCTCGAGGTCCCTAAAATTATTTTACCTGAAAAGATTTGCCATACATTGAAAAACAAAGGCTAGATCAATCCCCTGTCCCTGTGCCACAGGAGGAAAAGGGTTATGCCACACACCACACACTTGTCTCCACATTCTCCAGTGGCTGTACCATCATCTGGGGGAGAAAAGCTTCCTGCCAAAAGGCCTGTTCTTCCTCCTCCTGGGATTGCAAAACCCTGTTCAGCCTGACAGAGCTATAAAACACCAACGTTTCAGATCAGCCAGTGATGGGAACATTTCCCTCCCCAGAGGAGGGAATAGACCTTGTTGTAATTGCTCGTTAGAAATCCTCAGGAGCACAGTTAAGTGCTGCAGAGACTGAAGAAACTGGCTGTAGTGGTAAAACCTGCCCACTGATGTTCCATGGTGTCATTAATGGAAATCACAAAATCAAAGATTAAGCTGCAAGAATGGGCAAAGCTGATCCAGGTGTGGAAACTGCTAATCCAAGTGTGATTCCTGTTACACTTACAGTGATGTGCATTAGGGATAAATTCCACAAGGCCAGGGATTTACAGGCTGCTTAGTACTTCACTAATCCACTAACTGCCTACTGAAAAATAAATCAGTGAAACAGCTGAAAATCTGAGCTAATGATTCTTGTAATTGTCTTTCCAAACTGCCATTGAATTTGGATCAAATAACTTTCTCTGCCATACCACAGAAGCAGGTATTCTCTGAATTCCACACAACAGCTGGCTTCAGCAGTTTGGATGCAAAGATTAATTGTGATTTATTCCTTCCACCCAACAATAATTTGAGGGAAAGCAGAAATATTGTCCTTCCAAAGAAAGCCAACATAGCAGTAATGATTTCAGAAAAAGATTATGTATATCACTAGCTGTATCTGCAGCTCCATGTCTCAAATCACTAGTGTGATTGCTGCAGAGGGGGCCCAGCCTCCTGCATCTCAGCATATAAAAAGGAACCTGCAATTTCAGGGAGCTGTAAGGCTGGTTTCAAGGATACTGGCTTTCCATCACCGACTTGTTTTGGGTTACAATTGAAGAGCTTCAGTACCACCTCCTTACTGCCTGTGCTCAGACTGCCCACAAGTAACACAACTAGATAATCAGGCTAGTTAAGATTTTCTAATCTGGAAAAGAATGTTAGTTGTGTAATTAGCCTGGGTTTTAAAGAGGAAAGAAAAAAAAAGACAGGGAGAACAATATGCCAGAATTAATTTGTGAAAAAGAGCCTAAGGATGGCTAAATTTCAGCTGCCAGATCTAGTTAAACCAGAGCACCATCAACATCAGATAGAAGCACATTTTACCCAAGTTATATCCCCAAGATCAAGTGCCAATTGTTCTTTAATTGCTGAGATAGATCTTAAAACCCAAGCTCCTGCAGAACAGGATTTTACATATTTTACATTGAATCACAGAATGTGAGGGGTTGGAAGGGACCTAGAAGATCATCCAGTCCAACCCCCCTGCCAGAGCAGGGGCACCTAGACCAAGTCACCCAGCAACACATCCAGGTGAGTCTTGAGTGTCTCCACACCCTCAACCAGACCCTCTTTGTTGGTCAGTACAAGGTCCAGCACCACTCCTCTCTTCATATTGGGTGAAGTGAGTTAAGCCCTCAACCCTGGGGAGGGAGGGTAGGAGTGGAAATTTAAGGGAGATGAGAACCAAGCTCCCCTTTGGAAAATGCTGCTGATACTGATACCAGCAATATCAGGGGTCCTGAAGAAAAAGCAGCCCTTTATACACCTTAAATCTCTTCTGTAAGCAATGGGCAACACCAGACCATATCCTGATCCAGTACAGATTCAAGTACTTCATTAAATCTGTCCCTGAAAGTCACTACTCATACCTGCATACAAAGTTCTTTTTCAGGGTAAAAAAAAAAGTATGTCTATATTATAATTTTCCCATTCCAAATAATACCTCTTACATTTTTAAGTAGATCACTGATGACTGGGATTTATTGTAAAAGTAAAGGTCACTATTTCAGTGACTTTAGTAAGAGTAATGAAATACTGTGGAAATGAAGAACTGCAGAGTCCTCTGGCACATTTGACTTCTGAATAGGCATTATATTTGCAAGTAAAATCAGCTTAAGATATTGTATAATTGAATAAATAATAAAAAAAATGCTCATTAAAGCATCAAGGGATGCTGATATAGCAAAATGCTCTCTTCTGACCTTCATTGTTTTGTCCATTTTGACTGTTTCTTGTCTCTTGCCAAACAGCATAAATTCAGCCTTTGAAATGATTCTCCAGCAAGCTGCCCTTTCAGGTATTTCCACCATCCATTACAAAGTTCTTTTACCCTTAAGTGGTGCTTGTGCAGTGGTGGGGTCTTATGACAATGAAACAGGGTTAACTCACAAGAGGTCATCAAGACCAAGATGAAACTATTTTTGTAAGCAGTTCTGTAAAAGCCAGGAAAAAGCTCAGCATCAATTTGCCTTTCTATCCCTACCCCAGACATCATTTGCATGGCTGTCTATTGTTTTTAGGGCCTGAGAAAAGGGATCCAGACCATCATTACAGTCACCACCTGGCCATGGCCTCAGCTCTCTCTCTGGTTTTTTAAGTGAGGATCAACTCAAGGTTTTAGCAGGATAGTGACTGAGAGGGGCCAGAGAGTCCCTGATGATGTGAGGGAAAGCAGGGCACTTCTCTGACTCTCTCCTGTTTAGAGCAGCTGGATATATTCTTACATATCAGAGTGAAAAATGGAGTAGTTTGTACTCATTTTGCATATGTACGTACACATGCTATTTCTTGTCCTTACTGTTTCTATTCAGGCAAGAAAAGCTAGAAATGGGACAATTAATCTTAAAAGCTTGTTACAAATGCTTTACCCAAAATATCACAAGACTTTAACATGCACAGTTGATCACCAAGAAACTGAATTTCCTTGGTCAAAGTTATATGCATATCTTCTATTTGATTACATGAGATGACAACCTCAGTAAGTACATGCAACAGCTATTATTCTGTTAGTCACTATTTCAATCAGCAGGAGTCAAACATCATTAGCTGGGATAGCTTTGGGATTTTGAGATTATTTTTTTTCTTTATGAAATACAGCCTTAATGGAATACTGTAAGTATGTATCAGCTTGGCTTTGGGCTTTTCCTCTAGGGGAGAAAAAAAATGGTAGATATTTATGGGAAGAAAAATTACAAAAAGGAAGATCTACAATAATTCTCATCAGGAAAGCATAAGAAACTACACAACTATAGATCTTGAACTAGCACCTTGTACTAGGAGTATATATTAAGTGTAGCTTTTGACTATTTTTCTAGCTTTTTTAAAACAGAATATTAGATTTGTGATTTCTGTAGTATAGGAGGAGGAAAATAAAGTGCTAGTAAGGAGTATTTTTATTATATTTGTGTTACAAACTTTATTTTCTTACTAATTGCCACATTTTATAGGTTAAAATCTAAAGTTCAAATCTCAAGTGCTACCTAACCATGCACCTACCAGCTCCCTTTTATAACATATTATTTTTAATACACATCTACATTAGCACTGCTTCTGTACCAAAGACTTTGGTCAGCTGTTCTGATTTGGATCCCCACAAGCTATTAAACACATATTCTGTTAATTAAAACAGCTTTTCTAAAGCTATTACTCATTTTCAGACTCATTAAATAATTTTCTTTAAAAAAATGAAATCAAACTAGTAATGGTTCATTTCATAAGCAACATAGAGGAAGAAAATATAAGCTCATGCATATATTTACTATTTATTTGCAAACAGCATATGCTAAATCTTTTCTCAAATGTTTTAATTTTTGCCAAGAACTCTACTAAAACAATTCAAAAGCTTCCTCTAGAGAGCTATCCACCACCACACCAAGCTCAGCCTCAGACTTTTGCAAAGTCCAGTATATGAGCAATAGATAGCTGCAAACTGTTCATATTTTGTTCTGATAGTTAAGCTGCTTCAACTTCTGTTTATAGTTACCATGCAGGAAAAAAAAACCCTTCAGGTGGAACTCAGCAACATTAACAACTAACACCTGGGTTTTGAGCTCATTCAACTAGGCAAGAGAGACCTTTCTCCCCAGCCCATAGCTAACTCACACTGCAAACACAACTCTCTCCCTCAGTCCTCCCATATCAATATTTGTGGGGAAAAAAACCCCAACAAACAAATAAGTCCTCATTTCCAGCCACCTTCTCAGAAATACTCTGAAAGCAAATATTTCAGACAAGTTGTTCCCTGGGTCACACTGACTGGGGATTAAAACACCACCATGGAGCTCAGCTGAAAGCAGGCTTTTGGAGCTGGCTCTAGAGACATTTAAATATTTAACAGATCAAACACAAGGCCAATAGCAGAGATAGGACCCCACGATATCCAAACACACAGCATGCTAAGTTAAACCTTTTAAAGATACACATATGTATTCATACAAGTTTTCTCCCATCTCCCTCAAAGATACAGCCCCATTTTCCAGCCCCCTCCCCAAACCCCACCACTTACCTGAAAGCTGGCACAGACCACAGACTTGTCAGAACTAAAAAAACCATCCTACATAATCCTTACTGCCATAAGAGAGGAGGCCAAAAACATAAGTATTTGGCAGGCAGAGCAGGAGAAAAGCTCCCTTCAGCTGCTGAAGGACAAATGCAGGCAGGGCAGAGCAAGTGGGAGGTCAGGAGGCCTCCCAGGTGCAAGTGCTGATGACCTGAGGAGCACAGCCAGGTGATGCTCATTCCAGCAGCTACCCAAGAGCCTCAGCAGGGCTCCTCATGGCTTCTGCTCCACCTGCTATTTGATTGGAAATGCTGGCTGCTTCTCAGAAAATATATCAGCCATGTGCTTTTGTTCTCCTGTTCTTACAAAATCCTGATACCATCTTCCCTTTGTTGGGTTTAATCCAGACTACATAAGGAATTCTTGTTATGCTGGATGTTTGCTATGCACATGAGGGAGATAATATTCTGTTTTCTGTAGTATGGTCTTTATAGCAAATGTCAGAGGAGCTGCACAGTGTCAGTGCACAGGAATGAAGGATTGCTTTATTCCCAATTTCTATTTTGATTCAGTTTGGCCTGGACTAAAATTGCCTCTACCAGTGCACCCAGTGCTGCATCCTCTTACACCCTACAGGGATTTTCAAGTGTTACTTGTCTTTTATGTGACTTTATACAAAGGATTTAGCAACTGACTTCAGCAAGTAGAGGACAAAATCCCATGTTTGCAGCTGAAACAGGCTGGCAAAGGTACTTGCAAAAAGCAGTGAGTCTAGAAAGATAAGAATGTCCCAAACACCACCCTATCC
This sequence comes from Corythornis vintsioides, assembly GCA_025447755.1. Taxonomy (NCBI): domain Eukaryota; kingdom Metazoa; phylum Chordata; class Aves; order Coraciiformes; family Alcedinidae; genus Corythornis; species Corythornis vintsioides. The sequence continues at coordinate 12,268 of JAOEGS010001931.1, read as the reverse complement.
TCTTAGCCATGTGCTCAAGGCTGATTCAAATACACTTGCAGTTACAAATGGCAGGTAGGGACCAATTGTCTGTATCTGAGGAGTGTCATCATGTAAGTTAACAGAAGTGATTAAATAGAAATGGGAAACAAGATGAGTGAAGCACTGTAATGATTTTACAGAGTCCTTCATGCATCCAGCCCAAATGGACTGGGCAGGACTGCAGCCAGTGAGACTGCATGTTAATACACCCACAATTATTCTTGAATTCACAGAGGGCCAAAATGTGCTCAATAACACAAAACAAAAAACCAGAAATGGCCACAAAGCAAAAGGAAAATTAAAAATAGGCCTTAAAAAATAAATGTGTTAAAAAAAAGGTTTACCTGGGCCTGGGTTTATTATTACTAGATCTTTTCAGCCCTGACCAGAGCTAAGAAAGTAAATGCTTCACTGAAGCCAGGTTTCAGCTAAAAAAGGTATTCCTTTATTTCTCTTCCTTTTGCATGAGCTGTAATTCCTTTCTGCTGACTCTGCCTCTTTCTTCCTATGTTAAGAACAGTAAAAATCAGAAAAGTGGAGCTGCTCAAATTCAACAGCTGGCCTCAGTTCCTACATTTGTAAATGGTTTCTTTGAATGGCATCTGCAAACTGAAAAAACAAACTGGAAATCTAAACCAAAACAACCTTTGTGGTGTTATCTGACAGACTGAAAACAGCCTCACTAATATCCCTTTCCCATGTGAACTCATGTAAAAAAACCCCACCAAAACATCCTTATATCTCATACAAAATAAAGTTTAACTTATTATATGTATTCTGAAATAATTTGCTTATATATAAACCAGAATTCCTTCTCCTGTGTCATGCTGAAGTCACATGAAACATGGATTTGACTTGAATCACATTAGAGAGCTGGGGGCAGTCTCTGTGCTTGCTCTGCCAAACTAGATCTATCTGCAATCAGAAATGCTTGATGGTACAACCTAAAAAACCCACTTTCTTTGTCCTGATGCTTACAGGCTAGAAAATCCACTCAGCAAATTAATGCAATGATAATAACAATTACATTGATGACAGCAACAAAAATGTTTCACTTATTCTTGAAATATTTGGCTGTATGCTCAGTATAACATGTAACCTATTAATTACCATGTTGTTTCTTAATATCAGAGGCCAAGTTTTGTTTATATACTACTAATCAACATGTTATAGAGGTTGACTGCAATAACCCCAAACATTTACTAATATCAAAATAAGCTGAAAACTCACCCCAAATACCCCCAGGCTTATAGATTTGATCCAGTTTAATTTTGTATGTCCAGACATTACCACAGAACTAAGGATTTATACACTGGCTACTTGCTTTGAATGAACTATGGACAAAAGTTCAATTCTGCTTAGAAAGTCAATGAAATTTACAGCCACGAAACTGATGCCCTGTTCTTAAAGACTCAAAGTATGGCCTTTATATATCAAGCTTTATTGACAGGAGCTGTGCACTCAAGCCAGGGGCTGCAGTAATTGGCAAAGATCTATGAATGAGGATGCTGTTCACTTCTACAGCTCAGAGGGGTCTTTGAGGGGCTCTCAGTTTACAAATGCAACTACATGATACAAGCCAGCAGAATCCCTGTGAACAAGTTTTGGGTAAAAGCCCACCTACAGAGCTGCAAAGCATCACCTTTTAAAATGAAGGTGATTCCTCTCTGTCCTAAGGGATGATGAAATATTAGATGGAAAGAGGTGGAGTCAGTTGCTCACTATGAAAGTGTTTCTGGTTTAGAAACATAAGATGAGGTCATAATTTAAAAACTGACAGAATTTTAGGTGTGGACTCAATTCTCAACTGTGATTTACCCTCCCTTTCAATGCTTACTCTGCCTCCCTCAGCTTCTTTGGTTAGGCATCAACCACAAACACTGTCCTTCCCTGGGAATGGGGAGAGCATCCACTACACAGAAAGGTAACAAACAAACCACTCCAGAAAGGGGCAATATTTATATTACCATTTTACTGTTGTAGTCTCTTGGAGAGTTTGTTGGGAGAAATGTTATGAGTCTGAGTTAAGGCAATTGGGCTGAGTGTAGAGAAGGGACAAAAGGACTCCTCACATATGAGAGACAACTCTGATTTTGATGAAAATCACCAGGAATGGTACCATCACTTAAAAAAGATAACCTGTGTTTGGAATGACAAAAAGCCATTAAGAGAGGCTGGGTAGACTGAACAGGAAGAAATAGATTAATAGATTTCCATGTGAGCATAATTGATTTTGGACATGTACTCCACAAACCCTTTCCCAATGATTTATCTTCATTTGGTAGGTCTAACACTGAGTTCAATCAGATCCTCAGAGAGCCATCCATCAAACACATCATCAGTGAAAAGTGTTGCCTTCTATTTCTGTTTTATTTTTACTTTTTCTTTCATATGTGAGAAACAAAATAAGAGAACATTTTTTTTCTTTTAAAAATAAATAAATCACTGCTGGTTACTGAAGTCTTTCTAGGTCAGGTAACCCACCAGTAAACAACTGTCTCTTTCACTCATCCATGAATTTTCCCTTTCTCTGGATTTATAGCAGCCAACAACGAAGACATGAGGAAAAGAGTGGTTTGGACAGCTAAGCAGGATGAACAACTTTGCCATTTGCACCTATGCACACACCCCAACAAATTACACACTGTGTACAGAAAATCCTCAGGCATTCTCAGTATCTTCTCTCCTACAGTCAGCAGTGACACCCAGCACAAGCACATGTTGAGCTGTTACTCTTTAAACCAACTCCAAAGCTGCTGATGCATCTCCCACCTGCTGCAATTTCTGCTCAGCCTCTGCACGTTGGGAAGGGAGAGCTAATGCTGGATTTAAGCTCCTGCTGATAAACCTTAAACAATCTTTTCTGCTGTAGCTATTTTTGTTCAAGGAACATTTTCTTTGAGGATTTGATGCTTGGTGCTTTAGCAGGGCTCATCATTCTGGTGATGAACAAAACAGGAGGGACAGCTCTTGATGTCAGAGGAGTGTGGCTGGATGCTCTCAGCATGCTCCTGCCTTCCAGTGACAGAGCCATGGGCAGGCAGCTCCAAGCCAGCCTGTCTGCATTTGCCTTCAGGAAAAACTGCTGAGAAAGACTCTGAAGAGCAGCTTCTGTGAGGGGTTCCTCAGACATTTTACCCACAATTGCCAGCTAGCATGGCACCCAACTTCACTCCTGCTGCAGCCTTCAGTCTCCAGCTTAGCCCTGCTTAAACCCCACACACCAACACACCAATCTGTCCACTGCAATTAGATGGACCTACATTTGGCCTCTAGCAGCACTCTGCTTCCTGATTACAATTCATTTTCTTAGACAGAAGAAACAAAAAACAACAAAAGCCACCAAAAAAAAACCAACAAAAAAACCAACCCAAACAACAATTGAACAACAAAAAAAAAACCCAACCGTAGACCACCAAAAAAACTCCCAAACCAACCAAACCCAACAGTCTTTTAATTGGAATTCCCTGAAAATCAGTTTCTATGCATTGCCTCTTGCTCTGTCAGTATTTTGCATTCAGAGCAACACAGGCCAGGAGAGGAAGAACCTTTTTCTTTCTTTTGCTCAAGATAATCTTATTTTAGAATCCCACAGCTGCAGGTGTAGCTGCCAGTGCAGTCCTACTGCCAGTACCTATGCTTAATCTACAAAACTGTGATGAAATGTGATTAGTTAAAATGAAATACAGTCCCCAAGTAATTGAGATGGATTCAGATTGAATTCATCTTTTGCAAGAGCTGGAAAAGTTGATGGGAAAAAAAAAAGTAAGTAATTTTTCTTTTATATAACAGCTCCCAGCACAAGAAACACACTTTTTCCCCCCCTTTTTTTTTTCAAGTCAAAAAGTGACCTAAACTAAAAATAAATACCTTCTACAAAGGGAAACATGATCCTTCATGAAAACATTAGTATAGGAATTACATTAGTGGGAATCCTTCTGCATTATTCTCATGGAAAACTTGCAACCACACTAGTGAAGGGCAAGGTTTTCCTGAAGTTTTGTTAAAAAATCCTAAAGGAAATAACAGAATTTAAGCAACTAACCTATCCCTATTTCTGAACCAGAAATACTTCTGTTCAGGATCATCTGAAGAGTTTGTGGCAGAAACCATGCTTGATGACTTAGATGACCAAATGTTTTACTATAATGGAGACTATAATAGAATTATAGAATCATAAAATCATCAAGGTTGGAAAAGACCTTTAAGATCATCATGTCCAACCATTAACCCTACTCTACCAAGTCCATATCCCCAGGCACCACATCTGTACAGCTTTTAAACACACCCAGGGATGGTGACTCAACCACTACCCTGGGCAGCCCATTCCAGTGCCTGACAACCCTTGCAGTGGAAGAATGTTTCCTAATGTCCAGTTTGAACCTCCCCTGGTGCAGCTGGAGGCCATTCCCTCTTGTTCTGTCACTAGTTACTTGTGAGAAGAGACCAACACCTACCTCCCTGCAACATCCCATCAGAGAGTTGTAGAGAGTGACAAGGTCTGTCCTCAGCCTCCTCTTCTTCAGACTAAATAGCCCCACTTCCCAGGACAAATGGTTGTGCTACTGAGTAACATGAAGAACAAGCAATACATATGGAGTTCAGAGAGAAAGATGGGATTTTTCATAGATTTTATACAAATACATGATCATTATCAACCCTGTAATATTTTAAGGTCTTACAAAAATATCACATTAATCTTTATAATGTCATTCTCTGAGTTTTGGGGGAAACCCCTGCCTTCTGCCTAGCAAAGAAAGATGAGGAAACTTAAAATATTACTCTTCATCTGGTATATTTGAGTTATAAAGCTTAGCACTTGAATTGTTGAATGCATTCTTATACATTTATAGCTGCATTCATAGGATCTCTATGAGGACAACTGTAACAAATGCTCTTTGAATACTGTTGCTGCACAAGGCATTTACCATACTTCAAATAAAAGAACCTTACACTGATTCCCATCAATTATTTTTGGAGTGAGAAATCTTTCACTAAGAATAGGCAGAGGGGGTTAGCACTGAAACACATTAAAAAGTCTAAAATTTGGGATATCTGAGTAGAGGAACAAATGCATGAGTTAATGAAGAGATACTAATATTAACTATAGTGCAAGAGACTTCTGGTTGGATCTTCTGATGCACAATCCTGTGTTCAGAGTTGCTGCATGTTGGCATTGTTACAAAGAGCAGTTCTGCAGGAACACACCTAATCAGTGCCTATTGAAATGCTCTCCTGCCTCCTGCTCATCTCCTGTCATTAGGAATTGACTGTTTTGGCCCGAGACATATAGATCTGGGAAGCCCAAACTGCAGTCCAAGCTGCATCATGGAGAAAGTACCAAGATAGAAATAGAGAAATCTCCCTTGCCTTTCACCCTGTGCTAGCATAACCAGACATAGCATTTAACAAGGTTTGCCACAGCTGAAAATGTCAATAGTGAAGGTGAAGGATGTATGAGCCACTCATAATGTCTGCACTAGTCCCTGCCACTAACAGGTACTAATTTGCAAGTGTCAGCACTGTGAAACAGGCTAGGGAAGATGACCAAACATGCCACAAGATGCATTAACCTGCTCAGTTTGTTCATGCAGTGTGGATGAGAAGTGAATAAATAAATATCTGCCACCAGTAGAGAAGCATGAAGAGGTGCTAAACACCACTTTAAGTGTGTTTGATTTCATATTTGCCCATTTATTTATGATTAGCAAGTACAGTGCCACTGTGTATCTATGACATTTTTCTGTCATGAGTCTGAAAGCAGCTCAAAGGTGTCTGTCAGTACTTAGAGCAGAACTTTGGCACAGATTTCTATGGCCCTGTTTGCACACCCTGTAAGAGGAAGTCTGAAGGCTCAAAGCAGTAACCTGGCACGGGTTTGTTGCCACCAGAGCAAAGTGCCTTGTAAGCCAAGAGATGCTGTGGCACCAGCAGCTTGGGCAAGCTGGGATGGGTGAAAAGCTGAGATGCAGCCTTGGCAGAGTTCTGCCAAACAGACAGTGAAGTCAGATTTGCAGAACTCCTGTGCAATGCTTCAACCATGCAAGCATTCTCTGAGGAGATCAGCTATTTAAAACCACCCCATACTACTTGATAAATAACTCTAACTAAAAGCCCAGAAGCTCAAAAATTCCTCCTGAAGAGTACTGCCAGAATTCCACCTCTTGTGGACACTGATCAGTCCTGTGACATCTTGCAGTCCCTCAGACAGGGGCAAAGTCCTTTAAACAAATCATCCCACTAAAAAACCTTTTTTTTGGTGTGTGCTTTCCTAAAATAGGAACAAATTGAAAGCAGCTTCCTCTGTGTCACAGCAACACCTGTTTCCATGGCACCCAGAGCAACAGCCAATGGGCTTGTTATCACAAGAACTTTAATAAATTTCAGCAGATTGCTGGGAATTGCCTTTTTTAAAAAACCCAGATGACCCTCCAATCCTGTAACCTCCAATATGGTCCAAAAGTCTATGGCAAAGTTGAGCTCTTCACAGAGATATCATTTGGGAGGGAGTTTTTTTAATCAAGAAATAAACTGAAACATACATCCCTCAGAGAGAAAGAGAAGAAAAACCCCCAAAGCCTATCAAATTGCCCTAGTTATCATGGACTTGCTGGAGCTCTCAATATGATTGTCTGATGAATCCTACCTGAGCAGCATGTGCATTGGGCTCACTATAGAGCAACCATGGATGGCCTTGGAGACAGAACATCTTCTCTCTTGAACTGTGTTCCCAAAGTGCTGAGAAGCTGATGTGCTGCCCTGAGAAGTTTTGAAAAGAGATTAATGAACATGGGCATTTTACACACTTTTCATCACCCCAATAAACATTTCTGTAAAACCTCATGAATATGTAGAAGTGTCTTTGACTTCTTTTTAAGATTTTCCAGGCTCAGTGATTTTTTAGATGCCTTTTGTTTCTAAGGTATTGATTCTGTGGTTTCCACTTTGATTTTATGTACAATTACAACTGATTGAATAATGTTTATGAACCTGTGAAAAGCAATGGAAGAAAACTAGCTTTGCATGGATTCAAAGGTAACTGAAAATATCTGTACATTATCCCTTATGTTATGTTAATTTTCCCATGTCAGCCTGTACTACAGTGGCCTGTAATGCAAAATGTGCAGGAACAATCAGATTTCAAAACTGATGAGAAAACAGAAAGCAATATTCAGATGTCTGTGAGAAAAAAAAAAAAAAGAACAAAAAAAGGAAGCAATACTAACCACTGCTTTTGAGAATTCAGTGCTAAGAAGATAATTTCTGCTAAATTCTAAGTACCTCTTTGCCAGAGATGTCCCTGAGGTTGAGCATCTTTATTACATGAAAGATAATCAATGAACACTGGCCCTGAACTAGTCCATTTTCAGGTTGCCAGCAAATGCACTGGACTGTGTGTTGACCCATGGAGCACAGCTCCTTCCTTTGGCATGGCAGAGGAAAGGGTGATTCCCCACGTCCTGTTCCTGCACTTGCTCCACTTCATGTTCCAACACATTACTGATACTCCTTGTGACACAAACTCAGTAAAACACTTCTCAAAATATACATCTTCCTCCCAAAAGTCTGTCAGTTAATGAATAATAAAAATAACAGATCCTGGAAAACCATAGGACTACATATTCCTAAAAACGTGGCCTTTTGGTACACTGTGGAAAATAAAACTGAAAACTCTCAACTGAATTTCAAAGAGAAAAATTGTTCTTCCCCACATTAAGATATTAACATTTCTTTATGTAAAAAACTTGCTCAAAGTAACTGTCTTACAGTTAAATGCAGAGAAAAACAGACAAAAGTAAAATCACACAAGCTTAACTAAAGTATCAAACTTCACTTCACAGGAAATGGTCTTTCTTTGGGAGCCATAGGAAGGAATGTACAAGAAAATAATATTTGAACAGGGAATAAAGATGGCAGAATGATCCCACTGTTCTTTGGCAACAATATCTTAATCACTAGAGTTACTGACATCATTTTAATATGCGAAATAATATACAATAAAACCACAGAATATTTTCTCTGCATTTTGGAGACAGTGCTGTAACATGGCTCTGTAATCACTAAGAAGTTAAAAATGCACTCTGGCATCCCAGACTAGACCACGTGCTTGGCTGCCACATTTCTTGAGAAACTGCACACATGTTCTGCAGAGACATGGGGAGTAAATTCAGAAAAAAACACACCACCAGCAATCCCCATTTCATTCACAAAGCACTTAATAAAATGAGTGAGATTACTCCAGTTTAGCACATAATTATAATTCATTTTACAGTCATAATACTCCCAGGTTCAGACATTAAAAGACAATAAAAATGCTTAGGAGGTATTCTCTCCAGTTAATAAGTACAACATAATTCACTAAACTTACTTAAACTTCTGGGGAATCGACAAGAATGTTAATAAACTAAAGTGTTTAAGGACTCTATTAATTTTGGATGGAGCAATTTATATTCACATGCTCTCTAGAAATAGTTTCCTAGACAAAAATGCTCATGGGCTGATATTTTGTGCTGTTCCCAGCACTTCAGTAGTTTTCCCTCCACTCCCTGCCCTTGAAAGGACTTTTTCCCCTGTGGCTGCCAAGCTCCCTGCCCACCATTACAAGCCTGTGTGCTGCCTGCAGCTTCTGGAAGTGCCCAAGCAAACATGGCATTTATGAAGCATTTTCCTCCCAATATAGGGAAGGGATGCCCAAGCAGCCTCCTTCAAAGGCCTTTTTGTTCAGATAATCCCAGACAGACTGCTCACAGCTGGTGTAGGCAGACAGATCCTGCTTTTGAGACCTGTAAAAGTTGCCCCCCTGCTGACTGAGCTTCCTCTCCACGTTAGGGATTTTTTTTGTCTTTTGTGTTCATTTAACAGACTAGAGGATTGAAACAACCAAGGGATTCATTCGTATTTGTTTTGTTTTAAAACATTGCAAAAAAAAACCCCCATTTTGCTGGAATAACACATCACTTACTCTGTGGGCTGCTCTGAGTGACACTACTCCTCTGTCACCAGCCAGGATTTGCTGCCACTTTGGTTATGACACCTCTTGCTGGATGAGCAGGACTTCATCTAACACCTCATTTTCCACACCACGCAGCCCTCACTCACCCCAGTGAAAATATCATGGCCATCCTGTTGATCTCTGTATAGCTAAATGACAAAGAATTGTTCTGTCTGTCCCCTCCAGCAGTCCTTGGTGCCATGAGGGCTTTATTTTAAAATTACACTATAGAGTTTGCTCTGGAAATGTGTACATTGAATCTTTCAAAATACATTACTGTAGCAAAGTGTATTAAATAGCATTGATGGAAAATATTTAACTAGCATTCTACCCAATTTCTTTCTTCTTTTTTTTTTTTTTTTGTCTCAGGCAGGTACATTATTAGGAATTCTATATTAGACAGCAAAACATTTCAATCTCCAACAAGATAATAGTAATATGATGTGACAACAGCTGTAATTTGTGCATTAGAATAGATCAAAAGAGCTGTTTTCAAGGTATGATAGTGGCTCATTTGCATTGGCAGATGTGTGGCATTTTGTAAGGCTGGGACACACTCTGATTGTTCTGTGTTGCAATTGTCACAGCCTGGGCTCTTTCAGCTACTGGTACACTTATCATTGACACTAGGAACTTCTTTATTGAATGGGGCAAATATTAAAGGGCCTAAAATGATAATAAAAGAAACTGTTGGATTTGGGGCAGGGAGAAAGAGCAGAAAAAAACCCCAAACTGAGATTATGAGAGTTCTTCCACCAAAGTCTGGCTGCAGCATCACCAAAAGAACCACAGGCTTGGCTTTAAGCATGGAGATCTCAAACATGGCACAGAGCAGAGTTGTTGTCACCCAACAGGCTCAGCTGAGGTTAGGGATGAAGGGAAAAGGGCTGAGAGCTAATTGTAAATTACAGTAAATCCTCTCTGTTTCCTGTATGCCATGTTTGGGGTTTTTTCCTTTTTTTTTTCCCTCTCTCATGAGCACTGGGGAAAGGCTGACTTGCTTTGCTGCTTCCTACAGGTGAATAAGATAGAATCTCACTACTGAGCCTCCTGTCCAATATTCAGTCAACAGACTGCACATGGATGGGTCCTGTGCAGGTCAAACACACCCAGTTCCTGGGGGTGATGTCCAGTTTCCCACCTGCACACTCTCCTTGCCTTCTTTTCTCAATCTTAGCATGGGATTTCTGTTTCCTACAATAACAACTATAAACCAAAATAAATGTTTGAGAGATGATTAATTATTTGGGTTTGATGTGTTCTGCTTCTCACCATGCAATTTAATTCAATAGTACTGCTCCACACAACTGATGTGATTTATTGTGATTCTCCAGCAGCTAAAGGTTTTATTTTGAAATTGCCACCTTATTGATTAGATTTTTTGTATGCTTCGTGTTGACTTGTTTGTATCTCCTCCAAAATACTTTCCACACTTCATTTTTGTCTACAGTGCAGTTTTACTTATATAACACCTAATTTTATAGAATATACAGCATTATATGAATGCAAGTTTCATGGTCAGTTTGAAAGATCAAAAGCAAGACAAATTCTCCTGTCTGAATGTGACTTCTAAAAAAGTTAATTATTCCTCATTATCTGTGGTTTACCTCTTAGAGCTTTCTGCTAAGTTATAAGAGATCTGAAAGGATATTATTTTCAGCCCTGGCCACAGAGGCACAGCAGAATATTAAAAGCTCAAATAGAGTATGAAATATGAAGAGCTATTGCCACGATGTACAAAGCACCAGGAATAATTCCTGCTTTCAATTATTTCTCAAGTTCCTCCACTGAGACTGTTCCCTTATTGCCCTGCATAATATATACATTTAAACCTATACAAAGAGGGTTAGAAAGCACTCCTGGTGTGCTCTGCACACATTTCAGTTTGACATGACACTGATGAAGAGCCACAAGAGAACCACTTGTTTCTAAAAAAGATGCTTTAGTCTAACAGAAAATATTATCTATAAACCTTATAAGTATTTGAGGAGAGCTGTAGAGGAAACATAAACTGTATTTCTAACGTGTCCTGTTGCAGTTTTCATCGAGTTTAATGGGACATATTTTGTTTCTCTTGAAATCAGAGCTGGGTTTTACAGCATTCCTGCAAGAAGACTTTGAAGGCTGCTAGAGGGTCATGTCAGCTGTCCTCAGCAGTTTAATAACATTTGACCTTTTGACCAGCCAATGGGTCGATGAGGAGCTCACAAGCTCATCAAAATCTCACCACTGTCACTGCCTCTGCTATGTATTTCCCCAAGGACTCTGCTACTTGCTGCCAGACAGTTTTGCAGCAACTCACAGCTTTCCACAAGTCATTCAGGATGACTGAATGCAAACCCCCTTCTCTTTCCCTCTCTTGCTCCCAACAAGTCCACAGATCCTCAGTCTCCACCACACACCTCACTCCTTCCTGCAGGACTCAACCTAGAGGCTGCTAGTGAGGCCACTCAGCACCAACAGCATTTGCTGGCTGCAAGCCTGGGATGGATAACCAGGCACCCACCAGCCCCTTGGAGCAGTGGCAGAGCCACAAAGACAGGATACCCTCTGAGCAGGAGGAAAGAGAGACCGAGGTGGACACTTGAGTGCTCACATCAGTCATCTCCAAGCCCTAACACCCAAGGCTCTGGAGCATTGCACAGCACTAGGCACCATGGTAACATGTCTACCAGGCTGAAATGCTTTCACATTTTGTGTGATTTGAATAAATCAGAGCAGTACAGGATGCTAGAATGCAATCATTCATTGACATGCCATAACTAATATTTTTATCAACCCTAAAGGAAAAGAGACAGTGTTGAAAGTGTTGGAAGTAAGTTGCATTCCCTGCATTGCCTGGTCCTCCCTCCTATCCACCCCTCACTCCCCCCCCCCAAAAAAAAGCACCTTCTGCTGCCAAGAGAAATGTAGTCAAGTAACTCCAGACATCTATGTGCCTAGTAGTGGAGATTAGTTTCTTGGAAATAAGACCACAGGCTTCACAAAAAGTATTATGGCTTTTCAGGTGATGGAACATGGAACTGAAATAAGAAATAGTGCAGTAGGGGCAACTGTTTGCTATGGAGCATTTACTGCATTCATTTGGCCTCTTTGTTTTGCTTTGTTAATTCTTCATGAGCTGATCTGAACAAGTCCTACTTATTTGTCCACTAATTCATGCAAAGATATTTCTATCTATAGCCAGCTTGCAAATGATGCACTGCCACTGCTGTCTCACAGTGTAAACAATCACACACATAGTTCCAACTCCTG
>JAOEGS010001930.1:11547-45079 GCA_025447755.1 Corythornis vintsioides | reverse complement strand
GATGATAATAATAAGAATGCTGATAATAGTAATAAATAAAAATATATATAAATAAATAATAATAAATAATAAAATATAAATAATAATAAATAATAAAATCATTGAAGACTTGCAAAAATGGACTTAATATATTGGTCTGTCAGTTCTTCACTTGATCTTGAGTCTTGACACTAAATTTAAAACCAAATTTATAACACTGACACTGTGAAAGAAAATATATTTTATGTTTATATGCTCCTATACTACTAATTCCAACTCTCTTTAGGCATATATTTCTAATTTGAAAAGTAAGAGGAGTCATTTCAAAGAGACTGAAAGGACAGTTGGTGGTGGGGAGCTAAGAATTGTGAATATTGTAGTTGGAATAGGGACATGTTAGAATAAGCTCACATTTTTGAGTGCAGTGTGTGGATCCATTCTGTTTTCAAATAGTTTTGTGACTGTAAAACTACTAGTTAAGGCTTTATGAGCCAAAACTGAGCAGTGAAAAAGCATTCCACCCTTTCCTACCACCTTCCCATCACTCCCTGGGTGCCTGCATCTCTACTTTCTCTTCTGCTGCTGCTGCTCAACCACTCTGTAATGAGAGAACTGCTTAAAGCTACTGCAATCAGAGAAAGAATCTGTCCTTTGAACCACACACAGGAGGGAACCACCAGATTACTCTCAATGGGTGTGCCCCAGCTTTCTGACTGCCAAACTGCCAGTGTTCCTGATCCTGGCTGAGCTGAAGGCATGTCATCAGTAACCAGTGAGAACTCCAGTCCTCCACGTGCATCCCACGTGTACTCACCACTTGCTGCTACTCTCCTTAGCACCAGACAGGCAGGAGCATTAGCAAGCTGGATTGGTGAGTGTGCCCTCCTACAAAGGATCCTCAGTGCTGTGCTGAGGTGTGGAACTGCCAACAGATCCTCACGTGGAGATGGTTCCATATCAAGCACATTTCTTTTTTTTTTTTTCTGGAAGAATAATTAGTCTTGTCAGCGTAGGCTGCACTTCTTATTTTTGAAGTCAGATCAAGTTTATGAGAACAAATCCATTTAGCATAAGCAGAAAGTTGATGCTTGGTTTCTTAATGTGCTATTAAAAATGGCAAAAAAAAAAAAAAAGGATGTGAAGGAATTAGTATCATTAAATGATCTTTGATCAAGGCTCAGCTGAATGCACTCCAACATTTATACTATAATTAAAAATGTAGTGACTGTCCTTGCTCAATGTTTTATTCATAGATAACTAAGGTATGTACCAGAAACCACAGATGACTGTGTGATCAAAGGACACTTTGCTGTGTATCTTATCAGTCGTAGTGTACTGACTTTATGATCATAATTTTCCCTTTTCTGTTGTGTTTCCATGGACTTCATAAAGATTATTGCAGTTGATGTTCATTAGTATCTCACAGAGGTTTTGGTTTGGTTTTTATTTGCTTCCCAAATCATAGGCTCTAATAACAAATGTGCTACAGTTTAACTCTTACACTTTCTGAAAGGATGGGTTTGCTCTCATTTCAAGCTGCTAAATCTCTTAAGCCTGGTCTGAAAATGTGTCCACAGGAAAACAATAAAAGGTAGCAACACTGGACAGCAAAAGCTGTCAATATTTTGAATATTTTAGCCCTATGACCTTCTATTCCTTCCCTATTTACATGTTTCTGACACTGGATGTGAGACTTTCTGGCTTTGAGCCTCTATGGTGAGCCTTCCACAGGGTCTGATTTTGAGGAGGTAGAAACTCAGTATTCCATTAATATTTATGCACAGTTAAGAAATAAGTCAAGTGTGCAAAAAGCTGCATATTAAATGGCAAGGATGTCCTGCTTGGCCTCCTGCTGCTGCTCAAGAATGAGACAACTGTTGTGCAGGCCCTTTGCCATCTGCTGTCATCTGCTTTGTCATCATCTTCCTCTGTGGAAGCCTTGTATCTGCTGGGACTGGAAATTATTAAGGCATCTATTAGTTTAGATGCCTGAAGAATTCTGTCTGGTGCCTTTCAGTGTGTTCTTGGGGTACTGTGGATTTTCAGATGCTCCATGGATCAGAATCTTAACCAGATCACTGTGATTATAGCATGTGGGACAGTCATAACCATCTAACTCAGAGAAAAGTAAGGATATTTCTTGAGGTCATTCCTCTGTTTATGTCAGTGCACCAGTATAAATCCTTACACTTAAGTCCCAATAATTGTTAAGCTCTGCTGGACTTCCAGGAGTGATATTCAGATTAAAATTGTCCTTCAGCCCTTCCTTTTCTCCTGTGTGTTGGAAACTACCTGTTCTCATGTCCTACTAAAGACTGCTGCTGGTGGACTTATTATTCCCTGTTCCTAATTGCATCTTTTTCCATTTTTTTTCACCAGGACAAAGAGGTAACAGAACAAAACTTAGCAACCTTGAGGATCATATTTCAGAAAAACAGTCTTAAAGAATATCTTCCAATACCTTGTAATTGGTTTCATTTTTAATTTCATTTCTCAAGCTTTATTGCTCACTTTTTTGTTGTTGTTGGTGGTGGTGGGGTAGGTCCATGTTTACCCAGATTATTGAACTTTGCACTTTGCCAGGAAATAGTAATCAGTGAAAGGATTATATAAAGAAGAAATGCAATTCATTGCCTTCTCTGATTTCAGGATTGCACACTGCAGATAACAGAATGCCATCACACGTTGAGATCTGCTGCATAACATCATACAAACTGGCCCAAAGTGCTTTAAGAGCATGGTAAGGAATCATAGAATGCATTAGAAGTGAGTGGAAAAGCTTTTCTTTTACACTAGTTGTCACTGCAATGAGTCTGTTCTTAATTCAAACTTCTGAATTCCACAGCAATAGTATTAGGAACAATGAAATCCAATAAATCCCTCTCATCATTTATGAAGGAAAATAGAAATTTCATCTCATAAGCACTGATACACTTGTGTATTAAACAGTACACCTTCTCCAGTGTAACAGGCAAACAGGACTGGAGAACAGGTCCTGTGAAGAAAGGCTGAGAGAATTTGTTTAGTTTGGAGAAGAAGAGGCTGAGGGGAGAACTTATTGCTCTCTGCAGCTGCCTGAGAGGAGGTTGTAGTGAGGTGGGTGCAGCATCTTCTCTCAAGTAAATAATGATGACTGTAGAGAAAATGGCTTGAATTTTCACTAGGGTGGGTTTAGACAAGATATTAGGAAGCATTTCTTTACTGAAAGAGTAGTCAGGTGCTGGAATGTGAGTTATTAGTAAGGAAACCATGAACTGAGGAAGACACTGTATGAAACAAAAGCAATAATCACTGCAGCAAACAATACAGTAAAAGCAATGCAAAATATTTACATAGGATTTTAAGAACAAATAGAGATGCTAATTTCTGAAACTATTGTTTTTCAACAACAACAACCAAACCACTAAAGAAATGCATTTTGTAGATACTGTGATTCCTCATTAAAAGGGCAGTGTTGTTATTGATGTGTCAAAACACTCTGATCATGAAACCATGGAATTTAGAACTGCAGTGGTTGTGTGTGTGTGTGCATGAGTGCCATTGTGGTTTGGGTGAAACTGGTATTTTCTCATTTGAATCAGACAGAGGTGGGGTCAAAGTGTTTGCTTTCAGGCATTTGTTTATCATAGCTTACAGTTTGCTTTGTTGTTCAAATAATATGTGACTCCACCCTTTCTCACTATTACCAAGCTGCTTTAGAGACTTTCCAAGTTAACACTATTAAAGTCTGGTATCAAGTTGCTTTCTAATACTTTGAGGAGCAAGACATTAGAAGGTGAGATTTCTATCATGACTGCAAAAATCTCTTTTTATAAGGAAACACCATGCTGAAAATTCTTATCCTACCCTGTTCCTTATCTAATTGAAAAGAAATTGTCCCCTTTCACTCCATTCCAAACTCCCTGTGTTGTTAGGACTGCAACTGCTGTGTTTAAGAATTTGTGGGGTTGATCTGAAAATCAAAGGACTACAAGGGTAAGCATTCCTTCAGCTCCCCCACAGACCAGAAGTGGTTGATCATGCTGGAAGGAAACAAAGGTTGTCACAAATCACACCCAACGTCTCCAATGCAAATGTGGAGCTCCAGGAAGCAATCTGCTTCCTTCTGTCCCTGAAGGGTGATGCAACTCTGTCTTCAGAGTAGCTTCAGCCAAGGGTTGGTTCCTGAAAATGAGGGGTGAAAAGGAAAATCAACCTTGTTAACTACTATATGAAACTGGGTCATGAGCCCATAGACATTTGTTTTTCCATGGGCCTTGTGTTTTGCAGCATTTCTAGATTTTGAGATATTCCTAAAACTGCAGGGAAGAGGGGGAGTGAGGAGGCTGAAAATGAAGGTAAATTGCAGGTCTCCTCGGGAATACTGTCAGTATAATGAAATATATTTCCTACCTTTCCAGAGAACAAAACTTAGTGGCAAACCTAAAAAAACCCCAAACCAAAACCTGTTCTGTGTTTCAGTGGTGGCTGCTGGAAATGAGTTTATTGCAGGATTTGGTTGTGTTCCAGTGTAACACACAGAGGGTGTCATCTGTCTTGTCTTTGATAGACTTTCCTCAGTAGTGAAGTCACCTGTTCTTTTGCCAGATTCAGAACCAAGATTCCTCAAAAAGTGTGTAGCACTCCAGCAGAAAACACCATGTCCAAAAGCAGAAGGAGCAACTTTGCAAAGGAGAGGATTCAGCAGAGGTCAGGGAGCAACATTTCTCTTAGGTGACTAATAGTAAGGGATGGGCAACCCTTGTGTTCTTTTGAGGTTTTCTGAACCTTGTGAACTGCACTTTTGGTTTCACAGGGTTTGTAAACTGGTCCCTCTTCCACCTTGCTCTTCTCCCCATGTTATTTTTCAGGATGGGGGATTTGTTGGTGTTTTTTTTATTTTATTTTGGTTTTGGTTTTTGGGTTTTTTTGGTGGGTTTTGTTTTGTTTTGGTGAGAGATCCTTTTCTGTGTGTATTAATCCTTCCAATTCAGCAGGTTCTCAGAAAACTACTGAGTGTGAGCAGTTTCTGTCCATACCATCTTCTCTTTTTCTCAGTATTTGCATCTTAATTATATTTTCAGTATTAAAGAATAATATGGGAAAGGAACTTTCTGAGTCAGTATCAAGAGCTACAGTTTATTCTCTCAGTAGATCTATCTAGCTCCAGTTTCCAATGATTCAAATTCTTTCTATTTACTCTTCCTGTAATCTCAATAATCTGATTTTATATCATTCTCCAGTATATTCTTTTAAACTGTGTTTGTTTAACATTTGTCCTCTCTCCTCTCTTTTTCTGTCACTCACACTGATCTTTGAAAACACAAACCAGAATCAGGACTCTCCTTGCTTAATTAAGTCTTTGCAACATTGAGTGTTTAGACTCCACTAAAGAGAATTTTAGAGCAGAAAACCACATTCCTTCTTCATAGTAATCTGTAGGAATGAGCATCCTCAGACTGACTCTCAAAGAGCTAGTTTTATAATAACTGTCTTGTTTAAATCTCTGTTATACCATTAATCCATGTTACATTTTTAAACCAGGATGATATTTTGTCTACACTTCTACCACTTTGCATTTGATGAATTGTAAGGAGAGAAACTTCTTCAGACATTGCACTGGGATGACCTGTAAGGTGATCTGAAAGGAACTAGTCAATAATTTGGAGATTTTGTCCAGTGAATTGTTGCTTGAATGTCTTTATCTTATAAATAGAACATTGTCTTTTATTTTTTTTTTTATGCTGGGGATAATATTTCAGTTGATTATTGCTGTGTTCTAAATTTTACCTTTAGTGGATGCCAATTATGTTAATGAATCCTAGCTGGCCAATCAAAGAAGAGTCAAAGCTATTTTCTGTTTGTAAAGTGTACTAATTGAGGTTGCTATACACAGTTTAATTGTGTTTGTAAATAGTCTAATGTTTCATGTCTAAATAGTTCATCTTTTCATGGAGGAGGAGAAGGAGTAGGGGATTTAGTAATTTGCCAAAAATGAAGACATATTTTCTAATTACACAGATTATTCATTAGCATCAGTGCTGACAAAAAAAATCCCCCAAGGCACATATATATATATATATGTTTTTTGTTTTTTTTTTTTTAAAAAGGAAGTAAAGCTTTATCAAAAATAGAACTTAAACCAGAAACTGAAGCCAACTTTGATGAAAGCTTTGCACACTTTAAGATGACTCTAGGGTACACAACAAATAGATGTGGAGTGTTGAAAAGCTGAAGTGTTAAAGAAACAGAGCAGTCTGTATGCTCTCAAGACACAGAATTGTCCAAAAGCTCTTGGTGGAATGATAATAAATCAAATATGCAAACTCTGCTGTGTAGAATTTCTGCACTGTTTGCTATACTGACAGAAAATGATTCTCAATGGAGAAAAAGACTTTTCTAAGAAGCATAGACAGAAATAGGCATTTTGAGGATATAACCTGAGAAAAATAGAGGCTCTTTAGTGGAATTCAGTTCTTGATGCAAAAATATCCTTTCCAATTTGCATTGCTGCAACAAAACTGAGTCTTCGGGCCACCGACAGAGATGTGATTTTTCTACAAGGAGGAGAGATTGGCAGTTTTCTGTTCCCTGAGCATTTTCCCACAGCAGCTCTTCTGATGCCAAGCCAACCTAGCAAGTTTTGGCTTGCAGTTTCGGTGGTTTGCAAACTGGTTCATTTGGAAAGTATGGGAGTTACTCAACACCAGGGGCCAAATGATGATCTGAGCTGTGCTGGAGTTACACTCTGCTTACTGGGTTTTGTACAACTGCTGGTGTACACTGCTGTTCAGATCATGATCCAGTCTGGTTTCCTATACATCACAGAGGATGAAGAAAGCAAAATGAATTCATGTCATCTGTGGTAGACCTTTGAATGTGTCTTTTTTTTTTTTTTTTTTGCATGAAGTCTAGGGAAAGCCTAGGGCACATATTTTAGACACCTACTGCACTGCCCTGTTAAGATGTGTATCTCTGCACTCACTGTAGGAGCAGTCTGATTACCTAACTACTTTAGACCAAAATCTTAACCTTTATACAGCTGGAACAAGGCAAAAAAAAAAAAGCCTTACTCTAGGAAAATGAAGTGGAAAAGGTGGTGTGTTCTTCATCAATGCCTTTGAAAGAAAAAGGTTTTCTACATTAGCAATATTTTTGCTTTTAAAGGTGTTCATATTGAGATATTTTTTTATAGATTAATGTTAAAAGTTTGACTCAGAAGTGATTATCATGTCATCCTACAATACAAAATTTTAAAGAATCTTTATTAGGAATAAGGAAAGGCAAGAACATGAAATCTCACCAAAATATTGCCCTCTGCATTATGATAATTCTTCTTAATCAAGAGCAATAATTGAGTTGCATCATGGAAGCTGAGTACCAGAAATTAAGAAGCTTTCTTTTTTTTGGGGGGGGTGATTGCAAATGATTGATTGATTTTTTTTTAAATGGAAGTGTGAGCTCTGGTGGAAAATATTGATAAAGCCTTCCTGCTGCTCTTGGTGTCTTAACATGGAATGACTTCATGCTACAGTTGTTCCTTCAGTGAGGTTCAAACAAAACATGTTGGGTAAGTGAGGAAATGAAGAGCTACTGAGCAGGTCAAATGCAGGCTAACCAGAGAAGATCTAAGGGAGGCTGGAATTTTTCTTATTAATATATCAAGAGACTAATTACTAGTAGGTGGGAAAGGGAAATGGATGGTGATGGCCCAAGGTAAATTTAATCAATCATTTTAGACTGTGTACTTGGAAGTTTTTGAGAAAGAAATGAAGTTCTGGGGCAGTCTTCTGGGGGAGGGAAAAAACCCAACTATTGTTTTGATGAGCTTGATCATTTTAAGACAAAGGTTACATAATGTTAGATAAGAAGAAACTGCACTTGGTGACCCAAGAATAGTCTTTTGATAACACACTTTGAAGTCCACAGATCACAGAGCACACCTACATAGTAAATATCAATATATAGGATGCTTTCCTTCATGATAAAAAAGCCCCAACATCTGTAAATATTGGAAATTGCTGATAATCTTCTTGGAATTCTCTGAGGAAATGTTCTATGGTTTGATGGAGAAATTAAAACAAAACCACAATATTATATTCTTATCTATAGTGAGAAAATTATGAGAATATTGATTTTAAAAATATAATAAAAAAAAATATATAAAATCAAAAGAATAGTGTGCATAAAACAGAAATACCCCCACTTTTCTACCCTCTAAAGTAGAAAATATTCCTGGTTTTGTTTTTAAAATTGCTTTTTGAGCATTCAAGTTACCTCCTAATAATGACATTATTTTGGATCTGAGTTATGAAGGACAGATATGGGATGAGGCTGAAAGCATTTGAAATAGTTTTGTACAATTAAAGGATTTAGGTATAACTGGAAACTAAGCTGCAGTTTAAACTAATGGCAGAATTTGGACTGATATGAGGCCTTTAACATCTAACTACACAGGGAGATGTGGATACTTGTTCTGAAAATCACATATTTACTTACACACAGGCTCAGAGACACGCTCTTAATCTAACAAAATATTATCAAGAGAGATTAAAAGTCAAACTTCAATCTGCAGGTCCAAGGGCACTTTGTCCTTAATTCACCCAGTTGTTAATAAGTGGCTCAATCTAAAACACTTCCAGGCTTGCAAAGAAGTCAAAAGTGTGAACAGAGTTCTTGAAAAAAGTCCTATATATTTAAAATTATTTTCATATATCCATATGTTCATACCAGAAAGGTGTTACACATGTACTTTGAAAGCAGACACCATAGAAAGTCCACTTAGAAGGATCACTGGAATGAGATTGGACCAACAATATCTTAATTAACTGGATTGTATAGCAAAGTCAGTCTGGTTGGTTGTTGGTTTTTTTTTGTTTGTTTCTTTGTGTTATGTTGTGGTTTGTTTCTTTTTATTGGAGCTAGATTTATTCAGTGACTTTACTTCTTCCAAGTCTTTTTCAAAGCCAGTAATGTCTCAGAAGATGATGGGCTAGTCTGATGGCTAAATGTCAGATGGGGACAGTCAGATGGGACAGTGATGGCTAAAACCATTGAAGCAAGATTTAATGTAAATTGTCTCTTAAAGACCTTGAATGACAAAACAAAACTATTTGATGTCTGCTTTTAATTATTTTATTAGTCTTTTCTCCATTTAAAATGTATCAATATGGTTGAAATTTACTGGCAAAAATAATGCTCCTAAGGAAGCACTTTCTAATGTAAGTGTGTAGGTTTTTGAGGAAACCCATGTCTACAGTTTGTGGTATGTTCATATGTCTGGAAAGGCAAAACAATCCCAAGATACAGAATTAGCACTTTAAAAAACTATGTTTAATCATCAAGTAGTTCATACTGAGCCTCAGGAGTTCTGTAGTCCAAACTCCTGCTCAAAGCAAGGTTGACTTGAGGTTAAACCAGCTGGTTCAGGGCTTAATCCAGTTAGGGTGCTGAAAACTTGTAAGGACAAACAGAGCCTGGGCATCATCCCTGGGCATCCTGGATATCCTTATGGGGGAGCAGATTCTCCTTATGTATAGTTGGAACATCTCTTGTTTCCACTGATGCTCTTTGCTTCCTGTCCTCCCACTATATGCCATTGTGGGGAGTCTGGTTCTGTCTTCTCAATAACCTTCTTCTAGGTACTGGAAAGTGATAATACTGGTTTTACAAACCAGCTCCTTCTTCTGCCAGAAGTCCCTGGTACTGGGTGTTGAGTGGCACTCTCATGGGTATCCTGCATGAAGGAAGCCATGCAGAGATAAGACTTCAATTCCTGTTGCCACAGCCTTCACTGGGGTGTGAACCATCTGGATTTACCACAGTTTACCCATGAAATTCACTAAAGAAGTATGGAAACTGTTTCTTTTAGCTCTAGACCCATCCAATGTGCTTGATTGGAACCATAGAAGATAATAACTGTGGCCTTGTAATTTCTCTTGCCTTTTATCATGATCTATGCTACATTACAGCTGCCCCTTTTCATCTCTTCTCCACCCTGATAATTCAGTTTCAGGCACAGCAGAACAGATGGGGAGGTGGCATTAGAGATGGACTCAAACAGGGATGATGTGAATTAAAGCACTAATATATGATTCTGCAACACATAGATGACAGGGTGGGAGGGGATGGGGAAAAAAAAAAGTGTGAGCTTAAAGAGTCAGAAAAAACCTATGTAAAAAAGTTGTTTAGATTTCCTCTTTGAAATACCAGAGAATGCTGGTTGATAATTTATGCTCTATACCTGTTTTTCAGCAGTTTTAAGAATGACTTTTGCTGTTAGATTCTATCATTAGACTAATTTTTTAAGGAGGAATGGGAAGGAGGTTTTAAAGGGTTGCATTGATGAATCTAGCCACTTGCACCTAAGAGTTTTCCCTACTGTTTTTTATAACCAGTGTCCAAGATTAACATTGACTGAACAGAAGGGATGATCTGGAGCTCACTGGTGTTACCACTACCTCCAAGAAGCTTTTCTTGAGACTGGCTGTGACCTGCATACTGAAAAAGTGAGTTAGAATCTTCTTCTTAACCCTGAAGTGAAATGTTTCCCATTCAATCAACATTTTTTTCTTGTAATGTAAGAAGTTGCCTTAAAGCAAACAAAAACACCTCTGCTATATTCAGAGCTTGAGCATTTTCTTAATTAGAGTGCTGTATTTCATCAACAGCTCTGGAACCTTGTGAAGGGCCCCTGCTGAGATGTGCAAGAAGTACATGTGATTTACTCTTGTGTATCTCTTAGCAACAACATTTCTATGAATTGATAAATTACTGCATATTTATTCTGCTTAAATATTATGTCCTTAGACAGCACTCTGTAGGAAATATCTCAGCAAGAAGTAGAAACACAGCCTTGAAAAAAATAGAATAGAGTTTCAAACCAAAGCAGGGTGATTTTTTTTCAGTCTCAACACTAAAGAGGTGAGGTGCAGTAGGTATTAACTCCAATCATAAGGACTTCCCTGATATTGTTCAACTGATAACATTTTTGCTGACTGCACAATCCATGTCTGAGTATCTATCCTCTGCTGAGGATGAAAAGTAACTCCACTGATGACATCACAACATAAATGCCACATGAGCACAAAGGGAGTCACATCATAATACATTAAAATATAGTAAAAATAAAATTATAATTATTCTTTTTTTCTTTTCTTCTGGACAAAGGAGTGTGTAAATACTATAAAAAAAATAATACAAGGGTGCTAGTACATCAAACACTGTGTTTTTCCCCAGAATCTATTACTTGCATTGTTATAACATATTACTAATGCTACATAAGTCATTAGTTCAATTTCTCCATTCACATAAATCCCAAGAGATTAGAGGAAAATCTCACAGCTGTCCATTAGACAGCAGAAAACATATGGTTACAGAAATGTAGTTATGTTTTGATAAGTTTATTTTCTAAAGACACTGAAATGAAAATGATTCTATTTGATGTATTCCCATTTTATACACATATACTTTTGTGGTGCTTAAAGTTCCTATCCAATAGAACCTTCCTGCTGTAATGTCCTGAATTTTGTGAGAAAAGTTGACAGTCAAGAAATTTCCCATGTAATGACTAAGTAGTTTCCATCCATCCTGATTTATTTCTGAAACATAACAAAAACATCCCAGATGCATGCTATATTGTTCAGAGAACAGAGCATACATATGCATTTAAGTCACTTACATGATATGTTTTAGTGATGTAATTGTGAAATATGTTCTTTTTACATTCCTAATTATGGAGCAGAACAGATGGCAAAGACTTGGTTCAAAGTAATATATATCCATTAAAATAAATGATGTTGCCAACCATTCATCAGCAACAGAAGAGTTTACTACTTCCTTGGAGTATAATTAGGCACTACTCTGGGCTCAAGAAAAAAAAGGTAATTATTTCAAAATCCATTTTCTGTAGTCATTTACAGTCCCAATTAGTTAGAAAACTGTTTGAAAGCTTATATGATCAGGTGCAACACATTTAACATGGCTTTATCATTTGACAGCATGAGCTGGTTTGTAGAGGATGTAACTGAGCAAGGACTATGAGTGACATTTATTTTGGGTCTCTGTGTGACTCACAGTGTTTATAGCACCCTAGGTCATTGAAAGCTGAACCCTTCCCTTGAGTAACAGGTTGCTGGAAGGATGTGCACTGTGGTGGACTTCCAAAAAGAGTCTGACCAGTCCAGTCATAGAATCACATGGGGTTGGAAGGGAGCTAGAAGATCATCTAGTCCAACCCCCCTGCCAGAGCAGGGGCACCTAGACCAAGTCACCCAGGAACAGATCCAGGTGGGTCTTAAGTGTCTCCAGAGAAGGAGACTCCACAACCTCCCTGGGCAGAGAGGAGTCCTGAGGCAATCCGAGGAGAAATCCCTGCTCTACCTGTCAGAAGGGCAGTGTTCCCAGCACTGGGAATTGGCAAAGCACTGGGGATGTGCTGGACTGTGAGTCTTCCAAACTCCAGTTTCTGCAGCATCCCTGATCAACATTCACAATCCCTAGGCAAGGTGCCTCGTGGTTGTGCTGTTCCTACTTCAGGCAGTGACAAGCAGCTCAGGTGCCACTCTGTGCAGGGATGCCAAAGCCTTTCTCCCTGGAGATGTAATGAAGGTAAGTAGGTGTCTCTGAAAAATGATGCCAATCACTTTAAACTAACTTTATCAACAGCTGTGTTTTGGCAGTTCAGTAAAGATAATTTAATTCCTTCATTTCTTGACATCAGATGCTGTAGCAGATATTTAAATTTAAGAGCTGTACAGCTCAATAACATTTTAAAGCTCACAACAGGGACTTCACCTGTCTCTCCCACAGGAGAAAAAAAGCCAAAAGGAAGCCCCTAAACCTGAAGCTTCATCCACACTAGTAAATAAAACAGTGCTGGGGAATTTTCCCAGGCCCTAGAACTCAAATTTTCTACATCATTAAGTTGCCAGTACAGTCCCCAGCATGGTTTTGGCTTGAGCTAAATAGCATTTTTCTCAGCAATTCCTGGCCACAGGACTGCTTTTTGCATGGGCCAGTCAGACTGTTCACAGCAGGCAGTTTGCATGTATCATCTTCTTGGGGGGGGGATAGGAGAGGTTGCTGGTCTCTTGACCATGGTTGCCAGCTGCCTTCAGCACCAATATATTTACTTGCCTGAAATGAATCAAAGCCCTTTCTGCTAATGCAGTGTTAGTGCAAATCCTCCACTGACAATACTCAGGAAAGGTTTTGTTACAGATTTCAATGCTTGAAGGATCAGAGCTTAAGTAAAAATGAGAATAATTCATGGTTTTCATTCTGCAATTGCTTATCAATTAGAGAGGTAACAGACATAAAGCAAAGTCAGTGGCTTTTATGTGACATCTAGTCATTATGGAGAGATCTTTTCTTATTATCTCTGTCCAGAATACACACATGACACAACTGAATTGAATGTGGTGCAGAGTGATGCAATACAGTATGGTATCATGTAATCCAATGCAATCCAATGCTATACAATCCAAAACTAATGCCACATCAATTTCTCTTTGATCCCTCTGCTGGTATTGCTGAATCAGTGGGAGTGTTTCTGGGCCATCTTGGGTGTTCCTCTTGATTCAAACTGCCTTGAGAAATGCTTTAAAAAGCTAATTCTGAAAATGTTTTGGTTTTTTTTTTCATACAGGAAAGTTCACACACCGCTCAGATGGCATCAGGCTTTGAGATCTGCATGTGAATCTTCCCCCTTTCATGTGCAAAATGGAACTCACAGCCTCTAGAAAACCTCTTTCTTCCCATTCTGAGTCTGCAGATGTTTCCTGGAGAGCAGTCTGACTCTTTTCTATAGGCTGGTGATCCATGTTATACTGACATATGATTGAGGTATATATTTTTTTTTTGTCTGTGAAATAGACACAATTTCTTATCCTGCCATCCAGGTTTGGGTCAGAAAAGTTAAAATACTTCTCAGCAAAGCTGGATGGGTGTTTTAAATTCATTTCACTAATGCAATATAAGGAAAAAGAATCAATTTCTCCAAAAGAATAACCCCTATCCCCACCCAAAAATGCTCTTTTTTTCCTGTTGTTGTCATATCTGAGCTTTATTATCTGGTGTATCTAACAAGCCACTCAGATTGCTCCTGAACTGTGTGCACAGTTTCTCAGTGGACAGCCCCCATGCAGAGAGAAAATGCTGCCTGGCTTTTAGCTTGTGTGATTTGTTGTGATGTTTGTCTTTTTGCTTCTTGTCATAATTCCTAAATATGAAGTGGGGAAGCTTAGTATTCAAAGTTAACTCTGTTTTCCAGAAATACAGTTTGTGCTGAGATTTTTATCAGACCAGACAGAAAAATCAGATGGAGGTGAATTAAAAAAGCAGTAAATATGCAGAGAGAACATCCAGCAGGTCAAACAGCATCTCCTATAAATGAACTACACAAATGAAAGCAATTACAGCTTGTAATGGCAGAAGAACACGTTGACTAATGAAGAAGAACAATGTCCTGCAACATATTGTTCAGATATTATTGTGAAAATCAACAAGGTAAATAAAATACCCTATTAACTTTAGTGTCTGTTTACATTCAGACTGTGCAATTCAAACCATGACCTACAAGGCAGAGACACCAGATGGTCAACAAAGGACCACACTGGCTTGTATTTCTAGACCATGGGAGAAGTATTCAAGGTGCTGCCACTGAAGAATTCTTCACCTCTGATATGAGTTGGTGATTTCAGGTAGAAAAGATTGTTGGTATTTGAGTTGGTGATTTCAGGTTCAGAAAAGAGCTTGTAAGTGACCAGAATCTTATTATAACTACACTTGACAAGTAAGATTTCTTTCAGGTGATTTAAAATCCTTTCCCAAGATAAAGGACCTTTCCTATAGCCTGTTTTTTTGTAGACCCAAAGTTTGTCCTCAGCAGAAGTATGATTTTTACCATGATTTCCTCCCTACTCTTAGAATCTGAGTCAAACTGGCTCCGAAAATTAATGATCTTTTGTTTAAGTAGCTCCCACTGCTGTTTCCAATGTACCATTATATGGAGAGAGGGTTTGATTTCCTTGGACTATCACTGCTGCATCTTTTTGAGTATTATATTAGCTTAAAGATGACATGATATTAACTTAAAGATGACATGATACCAGCTTGTAGATATAATCTGTCATTGATAGGGCAATGAAAGATGAAAACAATCAGTAAAATCACCTGAAGTCTGAAACCTGGCACTATACATTTCATGGCATATAGGAAAGCTTCTTTTCCTTTAATTCTGGTGTTGCAGAGTTTTGTTTAACACACCAGCTTCTGTGCTAACATGATGTTACAGAAGCCTTGAGGTTGTCAGGGACCTCTGGAGGTCATCTTGTCCAAACCCCTGCTGAAGTGGGGTCACTTCTGGCTGGTTGAACAGGTCCATGTCCAGACATCTACTGAATATCTGCAGGGATGGAGGCTCCACAACCTCTCTGGAGAACTTGTGGCATATATAGTGACAGTGACTGGCATTAAACTAATTATTACCTGGTTGTTTATGACCAGATGAGATGAGGAGAGCATACAGGCTGCTCTGAGAAGCCAAAGGAGCACCAAGTGTAATGCCAGGCACTGGTAAAAAAACTAATTAAGTGATCATCATCATCACTATTGTACATAAGTTTTATTCAGAGTTTTACCCCCGTGCCATTTTGGCATTTATGACTTTTCCCTGATTTAATGGCAGTTTACTCCATTCCACAATTTTCTCCTGCTTCCTTTCAGGCATGGATTTTGAAGGATGGTACCTTCTGATTCTTAATGTCCTGAAAAATTCTCCCTTTCCTCTATAGTTATCATTTACACACTTGGTGAGTGTGAGGATCTCTTATGTTTAATTTATTCCCCTTATGGTCTGATATTCTCAGTAGTTTGTATTTTCAGAGAGGGTATTTTGCTCCCCTCCACTAAGAGAATGGAGCCATTGAGGCAACATTTGCTACCAATTATAAACTAAGATGGATTACATATTTGTTCCCTTTGGTTTTGCAGTAAAGAATTCAATTGCTTTTTAGTTTAAGAATTGTTATTTCCTCTGTATATATTAAAATAAACTCTTCTTATATATATATATATTTAAAATGTATTATCAAGATTATTCATATTGATAAAAGGAAACATTTAATTTACTTTAAAATCTCTCTTGATTTCAGTATAATAACCAATTTTGGAAATATTTTTGTTGGTATTTTCAACATTCCTGTGATAATTTAGAGCAGATTGAATATTCTGCCTATGAAATATTTATTGAAATTGATGAATGATTTAGATTTTTTTTTTAAACAGCTATTAAACTAGCACTGTATATTTTTTTATCACAGTGCCCTTTACATGGAATTAAACTCATTCCTTGCATTGTGAATCATACACAATGAACTATGCCACACATCAAAACAGAGGTACTAAAATTCACAAGTAAGTGTGATTCTGGAGATGATCAAACAAAACTTTACGTGTAGATCTAGAAAACAAAACTAAACTAAACTAAACCTTTTTTCCCAAATGAAAAGAAATTAAATCCTTTACAATTCCTAAAAGAAAATCTCAGTATGTAAAGGGATTGTCTATGGGCTTAGTTATGACTGATCAGTAGCAGCACAGACACTTGATATTTTATCAATTTACATTGTAATGGAAAAAGATGTAGAGAAACTGCCTTAAACAGCTAAGAAATGGATCAAGACCTGGTCTGACCTGACCTTTAACTATTAGGTTAAAAAAACCCCATCCAGAATGTGTCTCTCCCACCCTGTTTTACACATACCTATAGATATCATCGATTGCTGATGCTATTAGACTTTGTGCTGACTCTGTGTCTGCAGGAATACTGGCAGGCAGCACCATATCAGCAGTCTGAAATTACATACAGACAACTATAAAAATAAGTGCCTGTTCTTAGATGCAAGTTTATTTATTATGGGAAGGCTTTATGTGACCTTATGGATAAATATGATGCAGTTTTGTAGTCCTTCACTACGTGGATTTACTGTTTAAAAAGAAGATTGGAATCAAGTTTATCAGTGTGTGCTGATAATGATACACTTAACATGAAACTCCTGGCCCAGCTCACAGAGGACTAATCTGGCTTGAGAAAATCAAGCTATTTTTTTAGTGTGTACAGTATTTAGTTAGGAATACACAAAGGTAAAGACCAGCAGATTCTTAAGAGTTTCTCTATTTAAATAACATAAAGACCACACTGAAGTGCTACGAGTAATATTAAACACCCAATACCTAATCCAGAGCCTACTGAATTTAATTGGAGGATAGTATTTGCTGTCAGTGGGTTTGAAAATGATGCCTTGAAATCATTAAGCAAAATCTGACTGTTATATTCTGCTGTATGATAAGGTCAAATTCTGTATTGTCTGTATCTAACATCCAGCAGCAGCCAGGAGCTGTGCTCAGGAGCTGGATTCTGGTGCTGGATTCAGGAACACCCAGATCAGGATTGAAGGCAGAATGGACAGAGGCCTCCTTGGTGCTCTGAGGGGGAGACCCCCCCAAGAAGAAGAACCACAACAGTGAATGAATGAAAGTGAGAACCCTCCAGATCCCAGAGCTTTGTATACCAAATATGACTTATATTGGTCAGTTTGGAGACATGTGAGTTCATAGTTTTCTCCTTAATCATCTTTAAATGCAGACACAAAAGTAAAAAAAAATAGGATGTGGTATTTAATAGTTTCCAAATAAATCTTAGTTTCCAGTGGAATCAGAAAGGCAGAATTAAACTCACTGTAAATGAATCAACTCAATTACATTGTTCTCCATCTATATTCATGCCTTTGGAAGAATCTCTTTCTGCCATTGTTTCACTGGTTCATTGTTTCATCTATTCCTACCTCATTTGGAAGTGAGTAAGAATAGTGGATTACTCTGTGGAATTGATGAGTTGACAAGAGGGTTAAGGCTTTTCTTGTATTTACTTCTCCTGTGCTTCTAAATTTTCACGTGCCTTGTCACTTGGGGTGTTTTTAAATTGCATTTCTCAGGAAAATGTTACACTAAAATGACTAAATTCCACAAGACAGTAAACTGACTGATTGAGCTAAATGAACAAAGAAGCAAATTATATAGTAGGTTAATGACACTCCCAAAAACTTGGGTGAAAAGCTAAAGCAGGAGTGGAATACTAATCAGAAGCTGCTCTCTAACCAACAATTATAGATGCTTGTGAAAAAATACTACTTTTACAGTACATTAAATCTTTTTTTTTTTTTTTTCTTCACAGCAGCAGCAATGATTTCTTAATGTTTAATTCTTATGAGCAAGAGAAATATTTGTTCCATAATGTATTTCATGGACCAAGCACTACTGTATCCAGGAGGCTCTGAACCTGGATCCAGGCTCACACAAGGGTGTGGCTGTACACAGCAATTTGAGGCAATTTGGCATTTCCCTCTGTGCCAATAGTGCCCTGCTTGTTTTCTAGCAGACAAGTGTCTGTGCTGCAGAAACCACCATAACATCTTGAGTAACTGACCCCCTTGTTGGCAGTGGCAGTGGAGCACAAGAAGGGAATGAACATGGAGATAATTACCCTGGCTCCACAGAGGTCGGGCCTGGGAAATATTTGTGGGGTAGCATCTGCTGGAGCTGACTGAGCTTTAGCTAATATAAAGATTTCATACAGAAGACTCCTACCACAAAAGTTACCTTTCTGGTCCCTTTCAAGAAATCTGAAGTAACCTCTTTATTTCCTAACAGTGCACTGGTCACAGATATTACAGTGCTGGTGCTATATTAGAGGCTACAGATGTTCTTATTAAAAGCTTTCACTGCTGCCAAGTCACCTGGGAGGTATCAGAGCATTCTCTACTTGTGAATAATACAACAAACCTCTGTAAAGAAATCAAGAAAATTCCATTTAACACCTTTTACTGACAGAGCCCCAGAAAGCCAAGTGCCAGTCACAGCATAGAGCAGGAGACAGGATTTCCCCTGGTATGAAAGTCAGGGAGAAGATGGTGGGAGGAAAATAGGGCACTAGGAAGTGAAGTGGTTTGCTGAAGATCATCCAGAGTGATTATTGGAGAGCTGAGAAGATCACATGTGTCTGCTGACTGCTACTTTAGGCTCATATCCCCTAGATTATGGGATTTTCATGCACTTCCTACAATGGTATCATGGTAATGCCCTGCTGATTCTGTCTTTATCAATTACTAATCCTACCATATTCCATGTGTGTCATGGGTAATGAACACAGAATGACAATATTAAGTTCCAGGTTGTGTCCAAAGCCCACCATTAGGAGGACTAATTATCCACCATTAGCCCAAAATACTTTGGATGGAGCTTATAATAAACTAAAAGGGACAGGCACTGCAAATCTAGATGTCTTTTAACAGATGAAATATTTTTTTTTTTTAATTAAGAACAATAAATTAAGTTTATAATTGCTCTGTGGGTCTTATTTATTTATTTACTGTGGAATAATTATTAATTTCCATCATCCTTGCCTTGACAGGAAAACACCTAGTTCCCCAAGGTACAGGGTCCTTGGGAACTCATGAAGACTGGACTCCTCATTTTACAAGTTTCTGAGGACATCATCCAAAAAACCTTGGGAACAGAGCCCAGATCATTGAGAGCTTGGAGTTTTTCAAGTCACTTTGGTTTCCCAGATGAATTCTGCCTTTTGAGAACTTTCCAAGTTACTAATAAGGAGGTAGGTGGGTGAGCAAAAAACAAGCAAGAAATCTGAGCCCTGGTTTGACTTCCCTGAACTGGCATTTTCCAAGGGGAGGAAATGCTACATTGGAACATATATGATCAGTTTGGTTATGACTCTTTATACTAATGTAAAGACCAGTTAATTCCATTTTTATAACACAACATTCCCAGAGGCTATGTGTATTTGCACTGAGGATATACACCATTTAAATACATCATATTTACAAAGAAATTGTAGGACCATAAACAAGGTTTGGGGGGTGATGACTACAATGTGATCAGTCCCTGTGCTGCTCCACATCAGTAGGTGGATCCAGGGAGGTATTTTCTGCTGATTATTTATTAACATGATCTATACTTTACCAACCATTGTAAAAATACACATTGATGTCAAGAACTAGATGAAACTAGTAAGGAAACAGTGGTCTTAGAAATGGAAATGGTCAATGTTTGGTTTTATTTTGATTTATATCAGCAATATCATACATGATTATTGTAATAAATTATGTTAATGGCAAATGTCTATGATTTATAAGTGCACCTCTAACTAGTTCAGTCTGAAAGAGATAAATATGTCAAGAAATTACACTAATTCCCTTCCCTAAATATGAGAAGATGTAAAGATATGATTTAAAATGTCACACTTGCAATCAGAGCAAAAACCCTACAATCAGGACTCTGCAATAAATATTTACATCATGTTTTTTGAAGACAGAGACAGTGCAAACATATTTCAGGCAGACTAAACATGTCTGGAATAAATTCTAAAAATAATTTCCTCCCAAGATAGGTTAATTGTTGTTTTATAGTGCAGGACTGCAGCTAGCAAAGCCTTTCCCTTCTGTGAGCTTCTAATGGAGGGGTTTTAGATAAGCAAGTGGTTCACTGTAGCCCATCTGAAAGCAGAAGAGTAGAAACCCAGATGCTGTGGGGTTTGTGCAACTCCAAGACACACATCAGAGAGAGGGTGTGGGGAGAAAGGTGTCATTGTGTTCCTTCCAGGTTTGGGTTGCTGCTAGGGGGGAGAAAATGTCAGAGATGTCACAGAGCCAAAAGTCACACATGAGGCTGCACAACAGGAATGCTCTGCTGAGAGCAAGGAAGGCAGGGAACACCAACTGGCTCCTTCTCTGCCCTGGGGGAGAGCTCATGGGAGAGGAGGAGTGTGGAAATCCAGCAGCTTGCTCCAGTGGTGGGAATTCTTCAGTGCCTCAAAGACTCTTTACAGCTCATGTATGCCATGGGAGATGTGACTGCTTAGAGATGCATTGCTGATTTAATCAATCACTAAAGGTGATTTCCTAAGACATTCTTTCCTATTTTTGTAAAAAAAAAAATCACCAAACCAAAAAAAATGAACAATTCATGGCTGCTAAGATTCCTGCAAATAAGACACATTTAGTCTGAATATTCAAAGTCCTAGATCTGGTGCCTGACGAAGCCCCAGAAATCCATTGCTCTGTGATTTCCCCTTCAAATCTGTCATCTCCTGCACAACTCTGATGACACCTGCCAGAAGATAGTGCACTTCTCCATCATTCAGTGAGTTTTATTCCATCTGGCATGAAAAAAAAAAAAGGGATGGAATCTTTCCCTCACGTTACAACGTCTAGGCAATCCTTGTTAGCACATGTGCTGCTCATTTGGGTTTTTACAGCAATTTTCTATGACATTTCAGTGGACCTTCCTGAGATGAGGTGGCTTTGCTGCAGACTTGGACTCCCCAGCTCTCTGCCTTGCTTTCCCTCTTCCTTATGGTGCTTGTGTGAGTGAGCCTGATCCCAAGGAGCACTGGAAAAAAAAGTGGAACGTTGGCAGTAAGTTTTTGGTTATTAAATTAACAGCTTTGTTTGCTGTTAAAGGGGAGAAAATGAGTAAAATAATTCACCATTTGTGCTAAAATCTGGGATAAAATCTTTTCACCCCTATCGTTTTTCTGAATCCTTGTGAGCAAAATTTACTGAAGCAAATTTCACCAAATCAGATAAAAGGGCAAAATTGGATCTTTCAGAATTAAAAAAATTACTTTGTGTAGCAATATATTTTGAAAATATCTACAAGAACCACAAATACACTTTTTTTTTATTAATTATATAACCATATAAACAAGCAATGAAACACTGAACTGTTTGTCATCTGGGGTTTTATGATGCAAAAAGTAAAGATGAATTTAGCAATTATTTTGGAGGCCAAATTGAAATATGTTTTCATAGGCAACTGTTACTGATATAATTTTTGCTTATTTGTATTGATATGAGATTATAAGATCATAAGTATTTTTATTATGTTTGAGATTGTAATATAGCATCAATATTTTTATTATTCCCGTGGGTAACTGCAGTGTATTTTCTTCTACTAGATTAATCTATCTAATTTTATTTTTGCATATTAATTTGTGATAAGATAATCCATTTATAATTCTTTTTTTGAGAAGCCTTAAAAAATATGTTTTCTTCTCTTATACTTTGTTCAAAGCCAAAAAAAATTTTCTTTGTCTTCTTTCTTTATATTTGTAGCATGTTCCATTGCTGGTTTTAATTTGTAATGAGCAATATTTGTGCAGAGACTTTTTGTTATGAAGGCAGCTGAACTCTGCCAAACATTGTCCTACTAGATCAAGCTAGAATTGTGAGAAAACATTCCAGATTGTGCCCTTTTGAGTGACCATTTATTCCCAAGTAGTGATAAAATAAATTCTTCCTAGCTGATGTTGAATAACTCAGACTATTTTTCTATTAGTTGCTTTTTTTTTCTTAAAAGCATAATAATAATAATATCTTTCCTCTCCACAATTTATTTTCTCCTCTGGAAATAAAATTAAAAAATAAATAAAATTGTGCTATAGTAAATGATAAAGGAGAATCAATTAATAAATACAAAACATACCAATGACACAACAAAGGCACCGTTCATCCATCATCTGCTTTTAGCAAAACCAATTTATTTACTATGAAAGACAGCAACAGAGAAAATGAATTCTTTGATATTGTGCCTGCCTGGTTTCTAGTAGCAGAAGACTGGATTAACCAATGTGGCATCAGGCTGATCTCAGGAGACCAGCATCCCACTCATCTTGTCATGGTGCAGACACACTGGTCAGTTGAAAGGATCTGCAGAGACAACCCAAGCTCTTTGAAAAGTCACTAATTACAAAGGAAGCAATTGCAAGAGCTGGGGCTGCATACCTTCCAAATTGCTTAATTAGCAGAATTGTCATCACAGCTGAATGAAGCATTATTAGCTTTGATCTTGTAGTTTTAATACTGAAGCAGTCTTTGTCTTAAGCTTACCCAGAAATGTTCACTCATTAATTGTATCAACATTTCTTATAATGGCCACTAGAATTGAAAAATAACAAACAAAAGAAAAAAAAAATTCAAAGCATTCAAAAATAATATTTTGTCTATATTTGTTTCATACTTCTACAGGGTTTTTGAGTCCCTTTCAAACAATCATTTGATCACTGCAAAACTTGGTGGAAAGTAGAATACAGAATTGCCTCACTCTGAAGACATTAAGGTTTTGGAAGTATTGGCATGTAAAGTCAATCAGACAACAGATTATCTGCCTAAAAAATCTGGAAACAAAGTCCAGGAACTTCCCAGGCTCACACTTAAAATATATATTTGCAATCTGTCTGTAGAATTAAGCAACTTCAGCAGATTGAACCCTCCTTTTTATCTCAACCCATGGGGTTTTGCCTTTTTCTCCTTCCCATCCCACTGTGGAGGTGCAACAGGGTGTGTGTACCATGACAAGAACAGAAAATGGCATGCCAAAAACTTCTTGTCATCTAGAATTTGAGGATGTGAAGATGTGTATTTATGTTCAGAATTAAAGATCTACATTTTGACATATAGGCCTCAATTATATTCTCTGAATAAATATAATGCCTTGGCTGGGCACATAATTGCAACTGAATCATTACACATTTCTAGGCATTTTTATTAAGTGGATGATTTAAATATGGCATATTAAGAAAAAATACTAAAAGTGAGGTGGCAGCAAGATGTATTTTAGATAATAAAATAGTAACCACAGTAGTGACCTGGCTTATGCTCTGCAGATAAAGGCAAGTTACCCCTTCATGTGCCTCTTGCTATTTTTGGTATGTCTTACTTGTCCAGATGCTATTTTACTACTGTGTGTACATAACAGTTGGCAAAATGTAGTTTTACTGGCCTTTAGCTGGGGAATCTAGACATGAATAAATAATACTAATACTATATAGTTGCCTGTCTAAGTTGTTTTCCATGGGTTGACTACTAACAGCTCCTGCACTTTTCTTTGTGTAACAGGCTGGGATTTGTAGAGAGCTGGCACAGGAGGCTGGAGCTGTGGCCCCATCACATCCCCATCTCATGTATGGCTCATTCTCTGTGACTCAGGAATCATGCACAGGAATCACTCAGGATCCTCAGGAAAATCAATCCTATTACCTGCTGGTTTCCTAAATCATTAGGAAGTGAGCAGATAACAGCTACAGGTGAGAGAGACAAGTTTGCTGGAAAGATTACAGCTTCAAAATTCACAAGCTGGCTGCAGGAAAACTTTCAGAGAGCTGGGTTGAAAAATGGAAGCAGTAAGGTGATGGGAAGGAGAATGAAAAATTAGTGCAGTTGTAAAAGCTTTTCTCTTTTAGCTGGAGCTCAGCTGTTATGCACAAATAATGCACAAAACAAAGTGTCCTAAAATAAGGCATCGTTATAAAACCAAAAATAAATAATGACAGTGGCATAAATATCCACAAATGTGTAGTAGTTTCTATTTCTTCAGAGAAAACTCACATTTTCTGTTAAAATGGGTGCTTTCTGTGCTTTCAAAACTTTTCACTGCAGAAAGCTTAATTAGTATTTCCAGGGAATTATATAATTGCCTTTTCTGTTTTATTACAAAGCCTATAATTTATTTTATAGGAATTTATGGTTTCTACAGAATACCTTTTGTTGCCAAAAGTTCTTCCCACAGAAGAACTGGAAGGGAAGTTACCAGGCATAAAAATCAGAAGTAGAAAAGCAGTTGTGCTCCCTACCCTTGAACTAGCTGCTTTCTACAGCAGAGCTCCTAAGGGTTCCATACACTCATCTGTTACTGGGAGTGGCATAAAAGTGCCAGTGATTCAGTTCCTAAAATGCCCACACAGCAATGGGTTGGTCTTCCCCTGTTTCCTTTCTGGATATTAATGCCATGTATTTGTTAATTTTATTCTATAAACCCTTAATAATATATATTCCACTCAGTGTTCTCAAACTGCTGTGATGTCTCTATTATATAACTACTGAGCCAGACTAGACTTTAAAGATCTTTCTTAGCAAATTAGCACTTAATCATCTAGCTTTTTTTTTTTTTTTTTTTTTTCTGAACATCCTCTGCTTTGCCAAAATCTTGCCAGTAATGTGGATCTAGGAACTGACTAAGCTGCCTGAGTGTGTTGGAGCTGCACAGGAGAGGAATTCAGCACTTTCTCTGCCTCTGTGATATGTATATGCAGAGGTGATCTCAGAATACCAGTTCTAGTGTTTTTAGCTTTAAAACTTAAATAACTTTCACAGTGAAGCAATGTTTAACCATCTCAATTCTTCATGATCAAAGACAGGGTGAAAAAAAAGCCATGAAACATGTATTTTTACCACAGCCTACTCCTTCAATCAAATAGTTGATGACCTTTGCCTGTGTTGCTGCTGCTAACTTGTGATCCATTGGCATCCACAACGTGCTCATGATTTTGAAATGCAGGAGGAGAAACAGGAGCTTCCTGGGTCAGTGACTGGGTAATAAAGGATGGAGTCATGAATCTCATGCTTCAGAGACATTTGGTGAAGTGCTGGCTCAGCCTGACCATTTCATTTAGGAGTAGCAAGAGCTGAAGATGCTCTTCACTCTGACTGGCAAAGCAGAGATATCAACTGTCTATATGACACTGAACCTCTTCTGATCATGGAAATGGGCAACCAGTTGCTTTATGGCACCTATGGAAGCTTTTCCAATGGTCCAAAGTGTCCACAGTGTCTTCTATTTCCTTTTCACTGCTGTAAAAAAGGACACAGCAAAGCTCAACAAAGCCACAGAATAAAAACATCCTCCAACCACAGTATAAGGAATAACCATTGCAGCTCAAAAAATAAAGAGCAAACTCAAATAAATGCTTAGGAGCTTTTATATATTGTAAGCAGAAAATCTACTTGCCTTCTTCAATTGGCAAATTGAGGTCCCTTGGCAATATAGTTGCATTTATATTATTTTATGGCAATGGCTGCTGAACAGAGGAATTTTTTTTCCTGCCAGCTTCCTTGATACAAGAAGCCACACACTATTTATTAATGCAGATTTCTTTGATATACTGCAGTATCTCACAGATCTCTCGGCAGGGATTTAAATGTTCAGCAGTAAAACTATTTTCTCAATTCTGAGCTCTTACATAAAATCTAAACTCCATCACTCCCCAAACCCTGCAAATCCTAATGTACATCGAGAATGAAAAAGAGACAAGCTATTTTAATTAGAGAGTACACAATAGCATTTTTTTTTTCATTTATACATTTATCCAGAATACAGTTATTTGTTTCAGAACTTGAAATGATCTTTTGTTGCCTCTCAGTTAAATGGATATTGACTTCATGGTGATAAACTGGTACACTGCTCCTCTGGCACTAGGATTTTCTAATATAATTGAAATCTGAATTGTATATAGCATGAAGCCTAACTATCATTGTAGATAATTGCAGTGATCTTGTCATAAAGCAAATACACTAAAATAGCCTTGGATGACTTAGAGTGATGCCTAGTTGACCTTATTACACGGTTTCTTGAAGTGTGACAAGCAGACTTTCTT
The DNA here is from genome assembly GCA_025447755.1 of Corythornis vintsioides. Taxonomy (NCBI): domain Eukaryota; kingdom Metazoa; phylum Chordata; class Aves; order Coraciiformes; family Alcedinidae; genus Corythornis; species Corythornis vintsioides. The sequence continues at coordinate 18,612 of JAOEGS010001930.1, read as the reverse complement.
TCATGTGAGCAATGCAGCTAGTAAAGGTCAAGGAATGAAGATGACAACAACAAATCTGACTTTGAGCACTGTAGAGTGAAAGCCATTAAGGATAATGTATATTATTACAGCCAAGAGATAGTATAAGTCTTAAAACTATGCAACATAATTTATTGGAATTTTTTTTTTTTTTCAATTTACTCTTATTTTATTTGTGCACTTAAGCATAGGGATTGGTTATATAATGGGGAAGCAGGAGGATATATTGTTCTCCACCCTTGCTTTGTCTAAAAGGCAATTTACATTTTTTTCCCATGGTCTGGATTACTTTATTAGAACAGCTAAACCAGAAAATTGCTTGCATTTTTTTTCTGTGTTCAGCGTAGCTCAGATAAACTTATGATGATACAAAAAGCCTTATGGACTCTATGTTAGAAGTTACAGGTGGAGAGGGGCTTGACATTTTCTCAGAAATAGTTGAGATTGTTTTACAGCACCTGCATTCTGAGTAATGTCACTGTGCAGATTTTTGTATGAAGAAAAATGAAGGTAAGAGGCTGAAATTTCAGATTAAAAAAAAAAAGGGCAGAGGTAGTAAGTGTCTGGAGTATGTTACTGTTCCACTTCAGGCTAAAGATCAAATCCAGTTTTTGAAGTTTTTGAAGTATTAGCAGATATCCCACGATCAATCAATGATTTTTTGATTATGAGTTAAAGTTGTAAGCTGCAAACTAGTCCAAACTCACTTCATTTTGCTGACTTTCCTCCCCTCCATTTTAATTCAAGCAAGAAAAACCCTCGTTGATTCTTCTGTGAGTGTGTGCATGAGATGGGGCTGGACTAGATGACCTTTGGAGGTCCCTTCCAGCTCTAAACATTCTATGATTCTATGATTTCTGCCATGATAATGGCAAACTGGAGGGGTGAAGGGAAGTGAGACAAAAGGGATGGCATGGATCTTTAGGTTGCTATAAGGCATAGTTTGTGGCAAAGCCACTGGAGCAGGACAGAGCACAAAGCCCAAGGTCCTCAGACTGTGGTGGATCTGTGCTAGCCTATATTTTTGTCAGCATGTTCAGAAACAGGCAGTGTTCCCATGGAAAAAGAAAAAAGATAAAAAACCACTCCCAAAACAACAGCCCAAAAGTGAACAACAGGCAGCCCTGTAAGTGTGATGCTGGAATTTCTCCTGGGGATATGGATTCAAACCCAGTTCTGCTACCATCATTTTTTGCTACTCAGGGACCTTATCTCACCTTATCTCCCACAACAGGTTGATAAGCCTCAGAGCCATCTACTTCCTCTGAGGCAGAAAACTACTCTGGAATCCCAAATCCTATTGTACTTCCAACTATATTTGTAGCCTGACTTGAGATACAGACCTATTTCATGCAAAATAAAGTAGTGATCACAAACTCCGTGGCTATGGGAATAAATGAAACACGTCTGGGAATGTTCTAGGTACCAGGCCAAGTGCTGTTAACCAGACTTCACCTCCAGAAGAAGGCAGAGGAAAGGTTTATAGGGAACTGTCACTGGCTGCTCACAGCTGCTAAATGACATCAGAGAACGTGGGGGATTGAGGTAGCTGGAATGTGCCAAATCTGTACTGGGGAATATTCTACTAACACAGCAAATTCACAAGCATACTCTGATTTATGAGTACAGACACATCTAAGGAGTTCAGTATCATCCTCATCTCCCCTGTATTTCCATGCAGAGCCTTGTTCTTCATTCTGTGTTGGTCCAGCTTCCTTTGGTGTTCATTCTTTATGTAAGAATGGTAGGATAAATTGAGTTATTCTGCATATTGCCAAGTCATTCTGTGTATTGTACCTGCTGGACAGAACATCCCATCCTCTGTCTAGGATTATTTTGAATGACAGTAGGTGGTTGCTTATAAACACCATTAGCTTGAAATATGACTGCCTTAGACCCTGTCTCAGGCACAAATACAGCGTGGCTATTGCATTTGCTGGATGCTGAGGTTGGGTGTTAGGCAAAAATCATTGTTGTCAGCAAAATCCAAGAGAAATGGCCAAAGTAGACTCCTTGGGGTTTCATTAACCTCTGTATATTTTGTCCAAAGTACTCCAGAGTGGCTGCCTGTGGGAAGATGCTTTACTGTGCTTTCCTTCGTGACTCCTTGTCCTCACCTAATTGCTTTAGAGAAGTAATGATCCACTGAAAGTAGAATTCTGGCACACAGCCTAACTGCAAAGCATTTAAGAGTGTAAAGCACAGAAATAATACAATTTACTTTGCATTATTTGGGAAGAACTTTTTCACTTTAAGAGCTTTTATTGATTTGTAGAAGAAGGAGAGAGAAGAAAACCCATATACAGTTAGCATCACATACATCTTCTAACCCACTTACTGATACTGAGTAGCCTAGTTCCACAGTTTTCAATAGGATCACTCACAGAGTAAAGATTAATGTTTGATTTTTTTTCTCCCAGTAAGGCTGGTAATATGGAAAAATAATAAAAAAATATGAAGGAATATATCTTTAAAATAAAAAAAAAAATATTTACCTGCAGATTTTATGTAGTTCTGTGTGGCTGATATTATTACTTGGACTGATTATTCAATGAGCTTTCATGCCCTCTAAACTATATTTAAAGATTTCCTTGTCCCTGCAAAGAAGTGAATTTCATTATGCTAGAGTTGCCTGTTTATTTGTAATCGAGTTTGTTCCTACTATTCAAAAGAAATTCACCATTCAAATCCAATAGTAGTAGTTTTTCAGCCTGGAGTCCTTATTCTGAGCTCAGCACTGGGGCTTTATTTTTTTGGCTGGAAGTGGTGAAAGAGAACATTCAGCTCCTAAGCAGCACATCTGCCTTCTCTGTGTGTTTGGATGCTACAGTTACTGAGCTGGGCTCTGGAGGGAACTATTTTTAGCCCTCACCACCAGAGAGAGGAGGCTGCTGTGGGCTGGAGAGATTGAGGGAAGGCAATAGTAAATCTCATCCAGAGGGATCTTGATGTAGGAGAGGAAAAGAGAATTCAGATGGCCTACTGACAGCTCTTGTGGTGTAATTCAGTAGGAGAGATGTAGTGTCTCATCTGGTTTAAAACAAACAAATAAACCTTAAGACTCAGAAGCTTCACTCTTACAGGGGGAAATTGTGTCTTTGCATTCTGAGCTGCAGTTGCTGGTAAGTCATAAATATGAGATATGTATCTGCCAGCCACCATAATTTAAAGTAATTTCCTGGTTGAGCAGTATTAATGGAAGAGGCACTGAAGTCATTTGCATTGTTGCAATAGTGATGCTGGAGTTTATTCATATTAAGGTTGAAAATGTCAATTGTCTTGCTCGTGGTAGCAAGATTCTGAACAAGTGCTCTGTTTATAATGTTTAAAAATTGTCTAAGTAGTAAATACATCTCAGCTTGTTATGACTCAGCTCATAAAAGACAGAATATTTTAATACAATGAATGAATGCTGATGTGTTTTTTTTTTCCCAAATTTTTCCCAGTAATGATTTTAATAGCACTAGACCAGAGTGTTTCTGATTGCTATTTGTCATCAACCCATCTGGCAGAAAAAAATAGTGGCTTTTCAGATGGGCTTTGGAGGGTGAGACACACAACTTTTAGCTTGTGCTGATGGGGTCCTTTCCTCCTGAATGCAAACTGAGTCACTCTATAGCCTCACAGCTCCTGCTATGAGCTCAGTGTGGGCAGATGTCCTTGCCAGATTAGACACTAAAAACAGAACATTCTTTTTAAAGACTATTAACTTTACTAATTTAATATGTCCATGGGATACACTAAAAGGCAGTTGTTGGATAATACACAGTTTACTGCCTTTTTCCCCTGTGAAAAGCCAAGTCTCCCTGTAACTGATGTCTTAGTTTGGAAAAATTTCATGTGTGTAGATAAATTAGCACTGAAAAGGTGAAGGACTAAGAATTTTGGGACTTGTTTTATACTCTCTTTACCATTTGGAGCCCCATTCTGACAGGACAGAAAACTGTCTTTTAATTTAGTCCAATAATGACAGGGCACACAGCTACTCAGAGCCTGTCTGAGAAACACCAGGACAAGAAGACTGTTAAGCTGTATTAATAGGCAGTTGTAGCTCCTATTCAACACATCTAATTAATTATATATACCAATATATTTTCTAGCCAAAAAGCATTATTTGCCATCAAGGCACAGATGGAAAAACACTCTATCTCCATACTACTTTTTTTTTTTTTTTCCTCCCCAAATTAGCTTTTCCTGAATATCTCTTTCATTCCTTGGGAACCTGAACAAGCCCATTCTAATATTCTGGGACCTGTTAGAAGGTCTGGAGTGGGAGAGAGGGCTCCAAAGTCTAGTCCATAATTCTCCAGTTCCCTCTTTCTTTCTCTGAAACTATTTACAAACATTAATGTTCCAGCTACAAGAAGAAACAAGTTCTCCTTAAAGCTGAAGATCTGTTGACAGCATAGTGGGCATGTTACTTATCAGAAACTATTTTTCCAGAACCATATAAATTAATTATCATCTTACATCTTGAGCTATAACTGTGAAAAAATAAATAGTCATTATGATTTCCTTCGTTTATCAAGGAAAAGTGCTTTCAACGGTATTTTAAGTGGATATAATAGGAAATTATGTGTATATCATTGATATAGTGTATAATTTATATAGTGTATAATGTATAGAACATTCCTTAGTGTGGATACCACTGTGCAGCTTGCAAATCTACCTGCTTTGAACAACACTTCCCACATAACATGAATCTGGGATACGAGAAGGCTTCACTTTAAAGCCACCTGGGAATATTTCCTAGCTCGTATTTAATTAATGATTTAATAAATCAATTCTAGAACTACAGAAATCAGCCCCCTGCGAGGGAAACAGCGGGAAGAGCAGCGGGAGGAGCAGCACTAAACCCTCCAAGGACAGAAAAGGGATTCCCAGATCCAGGGATCCCTCAGGACAGGGACGATCACGTGATCAGGATCGAGAGAATCACGTGATCGAGGCGGATTAAGGTCACGTGATGGAGGCTGAGCGGACCACGTGGCAGGTACCGGAGCAAACGCGGGTTTTTTAACCGCGGGAAGCCGGTCCCGCTCTCTGGTGCTCGGAGGAGCAGCAGCGGCGGCTTTCTCGGGAAGCAGCGCGGGCAGAGCTCAGCTCGGGGTAAGTGCTGCTTTATCTACCTGGCTGAGACATCAAGGTGGCTGTGCCCAGCTGGGGGATCTGCTTTGCTCGGTGGTGCTAGAGGTACGAGGGCCAGAGCTGCTGGTCACTCCTGGTGCAGCCCGGGATGGGCTTTGCCTTGTGGACTTGTATTCCAGATCTGCTTTCCCTGTGTGCTGCTGACAGTGATAAAACCAAGCTCGGGAATGAGTTGTTCTAGGCCACCCAGAGCTGGGGTTATATCAAAGCTTGTTAGGTTTCCAGCACTGTCCCCAGACCAACAGCAAAAATAGAGGGGGTAAAATTGCAAGTGGATGATGCAAAAGTAAAACCAGCCTTTAGGGCAGATGCTGCTCTCCTCAGAGTTCTGATTTTCTTCCTCCCCATCCCCATTTTTATGTGTATGAAATAGACGTGGTTCATTCTGGTGATATTCTACCTCCAAAATCAGTTCTATTGACTTGCACGTGGTAAGGATTTCACAGTGACGTGGTGAAATTACATCTGGTTGGTGTAATGCTGCTTGGGATGAAGATTTTAGATGTTGGCTTCCTTTTGAGTAATGAATGCATGCAGTCCCCTCTGAAGGAATGTGTGCTCATAGCTTTTCCAGCTGCATAGTCATCCAGGGTCACAGTCTTTGCTTGCAGGTGTAGCATCTCCAAAGAATTAAGCATGGAGAGCTGGAAAGAGGAGAGGTGAAATTCTGAGACATGGAGGGCACTTCTATTCTGTCCTACTCTTTCATGTGGTTAATTTCATTCAGTGTTACACCAAAGGCAGAGTCAGAAATTGACTCATGGAGCTTGAGGAAACATTGCCTGGAAATTGCTAACAACAATTAAATACCTGCATATATATATACACCAGAATAATAACATTTGTGTAACGTGCTTACACTAAGTGTATTATTGTGATCACTTTCCTTGTTTAGACTGGGGTGACAGACTGTCATGTAGGTGCAAACACAAAAGGCAAAGTTTTCTAGCCTCAATCTGTTGGCTGTTGTCTGCTTATACTTTGTGGTTGGCTTCTCACTAACAGTAGAGTTTTCCTTGGGGAAAGCTTCGGAGGTTCCTGTCAACAATAGTTAGTTTCTATGGTCATCACATGGTCATCTTGGCCAAGGTTACCAGCTACTTGTTTTTACTTGTGGGTTGTGTTCTAAAGCAGAAGTATGAAATAATTCATTGAAGAAATAAGATTCTAAACTAAATACGTGTATATTTAATTAGCTGCCATTAGCATTGTAAAGCACAGTTGGAAAAATTGCCAGATCAGTACAACTGAAGAAACAGCAGCAGCAGAGTTGTCTGAAAAAGCAGATTTGTTGCCTGTTGAGCAATGAGACCAGTTCTCTGAGAAGAGAGATTGCTCATTTATTTCAGGGATGCCCAAGCCTGGGTGCTTGGTGGTTTTCTGCAAATCAAGCACACACTCTGAAGTTAGTAATTTCCAAGCCCACCCTCTTGATGATGATTGGTTAGTAATTTCCATACAATTATAATACTGCTGTCTCCATCCTTCCACCACTATGCCTGCTCAGGGGAAAGGTCTTCACCTGGGTGAGGTGGTGAAGGCAGATTTTATGGGCATGGTTTTTAGTGTTATAATGAAGCTAGTTCAATTAAGGACAGGGCTAATTGCTGTTTAGCTGACAGTACAAAATTACATCAACCTAATAGACATTACATTGCTTTTATATGTTTTCTAGGGTGTTTCTTCTGCAAGGACTGCCCATTCTTCATCAAAAGTTCCCAGACTAAATAGTCAACAACTTGAAGGATAGAATCATAGAATGGTAGGAGTTGGAAGGGACCTCAGGAGATCATCAATCCCAATCCCCCTGGCAGAACAGGATCACCCAGGAACACATCCCAGGTGGGGCTGGAAAGTCTCCAGAGAAGAAGACTCCACAACCTCTCTGGGCAGCTTGTT
>JAOEGS010001930.1:0-11447 GCA_025447755.1 Corythornis vintsioides | reverse complement strand
AATTCACTTTTGCCATTTCCATGCTGTTGTTCATAAAGCCCATTTCTATTATCCCTGGAAGTCTTAGGATTAGAACAGACCATTAAAACCAGTCCTTTAAGTCATTAGGTTGGATTTCACTTACAGGAAAAAGCTACACTGGGAAGCTGACTGGAATACCTTGCAATGAGAGCCTTTTTACTGGTTATCTCAAGTGGATTAAGATAAATTTGAAGGAGGGACAGAGGAAACACACTGCATAATAAGAGTTCTCACATAGGGAGTTACTTTAGCATAGGCACTGCACTGTAAAAGTGGCACTCTGCTTTATTTTGAAAGGACTTCTAAAAGTAGATAAGCCTGAGTTTCTTTCATAGCTCTGTTAACATGAAGGCTCCTTAAAGTGGGTGTGAGTGTGATTAAATTTGGGACCCACATTCCATTATAATTTCCACCCACTTTCAGGCTACATTACACTGCCAGGAAGGTGAAAAGAGGCATTTCTATCACTCCCAAGCTATTTTATTTGTAAATTATATTGATTGCTAGGCTCTTCATCTCTATGGCTGGGGTTTCATTGGTTTTGGTTCCTCTCCACCCCCAAATTGTTGACTTTTTTGGTGTTAGAAGGAGGTGTTGGTTTTAAGACATGGAAAAAAACCCCAACCCTTTGCACTTGCAGGTGCTTCAGATCTCTAACTGGGAATCCCTGTTCTAAAATGGTCCATGCTTATTACTGGCTGTGTTACCATAGCAATGTGAACTCTGATATGAACATTCTTCCCTACAATTACTACAGCTGATGAGCACAGTAATTATCATAGCTTCCTAAGGTGCACTTAAAATAGCAGAGGCATGGGAATGCATTCTTGAAATATATGGTACATTCTTTGTAGGTTGTCCTGAAAAATGTCTCTCAGTGGGGAAAGTTCAGCTTATTTTCTCTGCTTATAGATGAGATATTTAAGTTTTTTTCCAGGATAAAGGTGATATTGGGACAAGATACAGCAATAAGCATAGAAAAGTTCCAGTTACTGTAGCACAGCAGGATTTACATGATAATTGCTTAAATCATCTCACTCTTACTAGTTCTACCTAACCCCCATACATGACAAAACAGGTCCAGGAGCAACACAAACTGGTGTCACACAGTGAAATGACTAAACTGGGAGTTATCCCATGCCAGAAAAAGTAGTACCTGCAATACACTACCAGCCAACCATGCTGCATCCTCATAGGTGAGAAGCTGCTAAAATAAGCAGAATTCAGGTGGCATTTTTATAGCAGAATAGCACCCCCCCTAGTAAAATCATCTCAAAGAAAACCCAAAAGCCTTTGTAGACTAATGTTTAGTGGAGAGTATGTTTTCTAGATCTTAAAGGTTCACAAAATCACTGCTACTTATCTTTTGCAGCTACTAATTTCCCTCTTAATGTAGATATTTAAACATACATTATCAAACTGTGATAATGCCTGATTCATTGAAAAGGAGATTTAAGGTACAACTTTGTTCTATCCAGATTTTTTTTCTCAGTTGAAGTGCTGGTGAGCTCTTAACAGCAGGTATTACACTGCCAGGGAGCTGCTTATCTTGTCTTAAGTTGAGATGAATTGCTACCTCTATATTACATATGATAACACCACAGATTTTCTCTCTGTTGGGTGAGCAGTCATCAACAGATTTAGCAGGAAGACCAGCTGTAAATTGAAAGAAGGATATTGAAGAAATTAAAAGTAGGATATTGAAGAAGGCATCAGCTGGACAGATTGAGAGCTTGCCTTCAGAAATGAGTGTTTATTAATTCAAGACATAAGAAGATTAACTGATAGGATAGTAATCAACTTGTAACTGAAGAAAACAGCAGAGTAAAAGTGACATTTGGGGAAGGTAAAGGGAGATATCTGAGAATGCTAATGATTTGTCTAGCCACATGTGCCTTGATTCAGAGGTATTCTCACTCTGACAGATTAGCTTTCTGAATTTAATGTCTAGTATCTTCTGATTTGTGTGTATGCCAATGATTTTTTATTATCATTATTGGAGCACCCCCATTAACAGACTTTAAAGCTCTCCATTCGCTGCTTTTTTTCTTTACAGAATGAGTAGTGTGGACAATATTCATGGAACTATCTAGCCACAAAGGTGTGGATTAAAGGGATAACTTTAACCAATCAACTATCAATACCCTATCCAAGTGTTTTGAGAGATGAATTACCTATGTCAGTGTAAAATGCTAGATGAGAAAAAATAGAGGTGATCCTTTATTCAAAGGAAAAGTCAATTTTTTTATATCTGAGGTTTTTGTGAATAACCTGTTCTGTTCTATCTCCACTTTAATACCTCCAAAATAGATGTAATAATGTAAAAGTGAACCTTTTTTAGGGCAAATAAGCAGAAGTTATTTATTCACAGTACCTATATTTTGTGCTTTACCTCTATCCTGAAAAAATGCACTGTGTGATCAAGGATAGAAACAGGGCAAAATCAAATGCTCCTTCCAGTTATGGCAGGCTGTAGTCTTTAAATATCATAGAATCTTCTTTCAGGATTCATTACATGTGGGGGAAAAAAAAAGGTAGTAAATGTAGTAATAAGACAAAAACCAGAAAGCAGTGACAGAATATATTGAAGGACACTGACTCTCCTTGACACCTATTGATAATTATTACTAAAAAAGCAAAATTTCTTAAGTTAGTGTAGGTAAGAGTGTGAATCCAAATTAATATGAAAGGAAAGCATGTAACCTGCAGCTTGAGGACTGGTTGCAAGGCAGTTTATCTAGACTTCTGTTGCACTGTAGACCAAAGGGATTGTTTGCCATCCCACTCTAGGGATGTATAAATAGACAAGCAGTGGGCAGTGGTTGTCTCCTCAAGCAGCCAAAGAGCAGGAATTTTGAATTTCAGGAAGCTTTATGGACTTGCTGCTAGCAAAATAATTCTTGCTGCATCACTTGTATTATATTTTCAGGAAATCTAATTACAAATGTATCAGATGTATAATTTTGAACTTTCTTTCTAGATTTTAATAGACATAATCAGTCATTAAGTACCAGCTATTTAGTGTGACAGGCAATCAATTCTCTCACCACAACATCCTTAGGGTTCTGGTATCTTTTTCAATGTCCTGATGTGTACATAATCTTGTCATGTATTACAACATGGACATAATTCTCTGGATATTGCTTTGACTTATTTCTCTCTGCTCTTTGAGTTGCTGTTTGTATTATTAGAGATTTTTCTGTAGTATACCATTGATTGTTCATTAGACCTGCTAAAAGGACTTTAATAATTTACACATCTGAGTCATTATTTTCCATTTTTACAATAAGTATTGGCTTCATATTTTCTGTTTTGATTTCAGATAGCATCCAGCACTGCTTCAGGAATCTCTTTTTCCATCCAGAAATGAAAGGTTGGGGGATAGAGGGGTTCAGGGATATCCAGGCATTACAGAACAGACAGCAGGGATCTGCCCCGTGTTCTTTCACAGAGCATTGCCCAGCAGAGATGCTGCAAATCTTGTTTTTTAGGGAAAAACTGACAGTAGTTTAGAAGGAAGCCTTTGACTGTTGTGTGCAAATGACTCTAAACCCCATTTTCAGTCATGCTGTGACTATATTGATGACTGAAGGGGTTAATTATAATTTGCAGTACTTATTGATGGATTAATTGAATGTAGATTCTTGATTCTCTTTTGATACTTGAATAATTATTCAGTCCAGCTGTACTATCCCAGGCTGAATGGTTTTATGAGATACCATATGACTACTATATATGGCTACAAGAGGCTGATCTGTGGTTATATGAAGTTAAACAATTTCTTAGTGCATCTAGGACAAGTCCATAATTTATAGTTGCCTGGAGTAATTTGTAACACATGCATCACTTTCTTGTGATCATCCATTAGGAAAATATGGGTAGTTGACTAACTTTAAGCAGCTTTCCTCTTTTCCTTTTCCCTTTTCTTTCCTTTTTCATTCACAAGCCCTTCTGTACTATGTTATTACTTGCAAGAGTGAAAATTTTCAGCTATGGCCCCAAGCAAAGTGCTGTTAGCTTTGAAATTAAAGAAAGCAAATCTTCATCAGATGCCAAAACAGGACTGCTGTGGTGTTTTGGGAAGATTACAAATTCACTGAACTATTGTTCTATGGAACAGTCATCACTTGGAGAGGAATAAAAATGACAAAAGGATGAGTAACATTTACCCTTTGTGGATAGTGCAGGGTTAATGCTGAACTTGAAATATCCCATGTGTCCTTTAACCAACTTCTTTACACCCATATTTAAGATAACAAAGAGCTTAATTTTTTTAAACATTTAAAATAGGACATGATTATGGAGACAAAACATGGAAATCAGTAAGAAAAGGTATAATAAAGGAACAATACTAGGACTTGCAAAGTCTAGGTTAGGAAAGATATTGCTGTCAAAAACTTGAAGACAGTAGAAGTGTTTCCCTTGGCTGTGAGGCTCTCTGGATCAGACCTGTGGAGAGTCAAATACTTTATATCTTGCAGCATAAAAATAACAAATATTCTCCACTTTTAAAAGTGGAAGTGTTCAGATTGCAGCTCAGTTTGGTAACACAATGTAAATATGTCAGGGAATTTCTCCAAGTGAGGAAGAACATTCTGTTTTCTTCATCTCTTGTCATTTCTAAAGACTGTTACCTGAGAAGACAATCTCTAGTATTTATTGTATTTTGAAAGCCAAAACCTGTACAAGACTTTTTATTAGCACTTGGAAACTTCACTGTTGAGCAATATTAGTTCACTCTGGGCTTTTGTGCAGCCATTGTGTCCTGTAGATAAATATTAAAGATAACTTTTTTAATTGCTTTTGACAACAAGACAACCACAGCTTCCTGATTTTAACAGGATTTGCACCTTTCCTAAGTTGGTTATTGATTTAGTTGAAGTGAGTGTGGGTTTTTTATTTTCAGAAGAGAGGGAATGTATAGAAATAAATAAAACAAATGGAAAATATTTATGGAAAACACCTGTTAGATGGTTTGTTATTACAAAACAGAGCAATTGCTCCATCCTGCACACATGCAGTGTAAGGATATTTGTGGTGTACAGAAGCAGAGGCAAATCTATCTTTCTTTTGATTGCAGTTTGTAGCTCAGTTAGATCAGATAAAGCATGCTGTGAAAATGTCACTCCATTTAGACATTCCAACTCCCTTCCAGAGGAATGTACCTCTCAATTGCAAGATGCTGGTGAAATATTCAGTAGACTAATGTTATCTTGTAAACAATCTTCTCCTTAAATACAGTAAAATGTGGAAACATTCATCATCATTCAGAAGACCTGCATGTCTACATCCATGAATACCTTTGGTTGCCTCTGACAATGCAGAAATCCAAACAGATTTGTCATTAGTGCTTAGGAGAATCCATCTTTTTTAATTACTTTCAGATGAATAGATACTCTCTGAAGAAAGACACCCAAAAATGCTGGCTGGTAGCCTAGAGCATGCTGCTTGGTTTTTTTTTTTTTTTCATCACCATCAGAGGCTGCCTCTGATCTCACATGGGGAGAAAAGTGCATTGAGAGGTTTAGTGGATCCAGATGCTGAAGCAGGAGACACTCAGCTACATCTGTATGTGGCTAAAAGACTGATAATGGCTGAATAAAGCTAGGAAATGGGTAGGCAGAAGAGAGGAGGAATAGCAAAAAGGAAGAGACAAGTACAGTGTGAAGGAGAAAATTAAAGTAAAAACAAAAGCTCTCTATGTTGATACTAATAAATATAGAAAAAATAACTGGAAATAAAATAAACATAAATATATTTCATATATGGAGAAAGATGGAAGACAGAAAAAGATTATAGAACAGTCCCTCCTAAGCATATTCATTTTCATAGGAATATTAATATATTAATATAGGATTCATATATTAATATAATTAACCATATTCCTAATTTTCTTAGGTCAAAGGAAAACTTAGATCCCTGTGAAAATTAATTATTGACATCTACTTTATTCAAATTAAAATCAGGTGAGAGATGCAGAGATGATATTTGAGGGAAACAGGGTGTAGGATTCCTTGGACACAGCTATCAAATTCATCTGGATTTTCCAAATGTCTTCCTGAAGTTTAGACTGTACTTAACTTGCCCCAAAATTCAGTATTTTTCCTGTGTTCTGGAAGTGGGTCGTGGGAAGCTGGAGAGATTCTGTGTTTTACTGAGGCAAAATAATAATTCTTATTGAATTGTTGTATTCTGGGCCTTGTGGAATTACTTTGGAGCATTCCAGAAAGTTTAGTACAACAATCTCTAATCTGAATTCTGGACATTTCTGAAATAGTTTTGTGTTTTGGAGCTTTGTAGCAAAAGCAGGGTAATCTTAAATGGATTCCAAAGAGGTCCACAGTAACTTTGTCATTTTATGTGGATTCATATCCCCCAAGTTTTGCTTTGAGTAGTGAGTTCAAAGAAACCAAACATTCAAATGAAAACTCCACCCAGATCATTGAATTTTGTCTGGGGAACTTTTTTTTTTCCCCTCTTTGAGTCATAACCAGAATAATAATGAGTAACAACTGGTTTCCACCCAAACTATGAATGACCCATTTTTTTGCTAAAACTTAGGCCTTCTCTATCTGGGAGAGCTATAAATCTTGGTGACAGTTTTTGGTACACCAGGTTTAAATATCAGTTTCCCTCTGCAAGATTGATATAAAGGAATTTTTAATTTTATTTCTTTTTTTCAGCTGCAATCTGCATATAATTGGGACAATCTGCTTTGCATGTTTTGTGAAATTATTTAATTATTTTTATAGGAAGGGTGATTTATTATCTTTTTTTTTTTTTTCTATGATATTTTTCTGCATGGTATGACTTCATCATCAGGTTAGGAGAACTAAGTATGGCTTCTTTCACAGTCTGCTGCCAAAGGAAATATTTACAAGTGCAACTGAGGGAAGAGAGACTCTGTGACTGCTACAAATTTATTGCTGGCTACATAAATATGCCATGATTCTTAGTGGTGCCATGTCTAATTTAGACCAAATGTAAACCTTTGTATAGAAAAAGCTTCAACATCCCAGTTAAATCTTGGGAAGACTAGGTCCTTGGATAGAAACATATGATCTCACTCTAAGTGTTAGGACCAAATTGCCAAAATTCTTTGGGGAAGAGTTAAAAGTTGGGCATTTTTCTCTGAGGGTCTCAGCAATGCCTTATATTTTTATTTCCTTTGGTTTCAACAACCCTTTCAACAAATTTATCTTGTTTTTATGCTTAAAATTTAGGGATGTTTGTGTGCATTTCCATGAGAGGTAAATTAGTAAATTAACTTTTTTTTTTCCTTAGTCACCAGAAATATAATTCTTCATAATTTTTTTCTTTAGCTTCATTATTTGGGTTATTTGATTTATTTTTTTTCCTCCTGATATCTTCTTTCTTCTGCATTTAAATTTTAGTTAAGATCACTGATTTCTTCCAGGATCCTAATATATTACCTTTTCTGTCTTTGTATATATTTGATTCATGTACTAAGTAATTTCTGAATTGCTTAGCATGTTACTGTCTCTAGAAAAGGCAGCCTACAGTGTGTAATAATTTAGTGAATACAGACTTTTTCATCATGTTGATAGGAAAACTTCAAATTCTGCAAAGAAACCAGTTCTGAGCTGATATAATAATAAAAATTAGTGTATATATTGTGAAGTGATAAAATATGACACAGGTTAAGTGCTTCAAATAATAAGTATTGAAATCTTTTAGACAGACTTCAAGCTCTTCAAAGGAACAATTTCTTTGTGTAGACATAGGATTTGAAAGCAAATTACAGCTGCAGATTGCTTCTGGCTGATACCTTCTGAGCCTTCAGGAAAGATAGGAGGTAGATGGAAACACTAGAGATTAAATTAATTGGTATACTCATCTTTATTGCTGTTGCCATCTCTACTAACCAGATCAAAACTGGTACAGCTCCTGATACTGCAAAAATATCTTAATTTGCAGTGTAGTCAAGCCCTAAGCTCTTGAAAAGGCAAGAAAAAGAGATCATAGAATTTCCTAGATTGGAAAAGAACTTGAAGATCATCCAGTCCAATCATTAACCTACACTGTGTGCAGATGTTCAGTAGATATTTCCAGCCTATGTGGAAAAAAAAAACCTACTAGAAAACTTGCATGAGGCACTAAAATACCTCTGGTTTTTGCTCACAACAGATGTTTGGTGAGGTTTGAGTAACCCTTAACTGGGAAGCTCTGCTGGAACAAAAAAGTTATCATATTGTTTCATAATCATTGAGAGCCTGCATCCAATTCAGGGAAGTAAAAAGCTCCACATTTGCATAAATCTTAATTCTCAGGAAATTACTCATCAGCAGAGACAAGTGCTTATAGCACAATTCAATATGATGACACCCTCTGTAATATTGCCACCCTTTTTTGCTCATTTTTTGTGAGTAGTTCTCTGCTTCTTAATGATTTTAAAAAAGAAAATTATTACTGTACATTTTCACTCTTTTTTGTGTCCTGTTAGCACATTTGGGAAGTTGACTATAAATAGGTTAATAGTTTGAATGAGTCATTGCTCATTAAAGAGTTTTAATGATTAAATGTGTTAATACAATTGTCTTATCTACTAGGCATGAAATATATTTAAAAAGGACATACATGTTTCATAAGGGGCCCTAAGAGTGAAGTGTTATAGAGTAGTAATTGAGGAAAAATTAGATGGAAAATTGAATTTAATATCAGAATGTTCCAACTGGGAATTTTACGTTTTTTTGAAGTCTTTAAAAAGAATATTTATTAATTTCTTCACTCTCTTCTGACTTATTTTCTCTACAATTATCAGGAAGGTTTATTTCTTCTGCCTCTTATAATGTTTTACTAGCTTTTTTGGTTTAGTTATTTTATTATGTATTACGGAGAACACACACAGAAGCCCTGTAAAGTTGCCCAATAATTTCCACTGTAGCATTCTAATTTTCATTTGCTCAGAAGTTTGCCAAGCTTCAACTGTTTGAGCTGAAATGTTCCCTCCTATGCAATTTCACTGGTGAGGGAAGGGGGATGTTTCAGTGAGATGTGATTTGTCTGGATTTTGAGATTATTGGTGCAGAGAAACTATCTGAAGATTTCATTTCAACTGTGCATGCTTGGAGATTGGAGCAGAATTTTCCCCAGAGTTGCTACTTTCAGCTCTCAGGGACTATTGCCATATTAGACACTGAAAAATGTCTATTAACTTGTCTTAACACTGCCCAGAAAGGGAGGATGTGTAATTGTGTAGAATGAACAGCAGTGAAGGGCTAAAGGAGGGGTGGAAATCACAAGGAGATTATGGTGAAGAGTTAGGTGAAAGCTAAAAAAATTGTTTTTCTTAGGAATGACTTGGACTCTTAATAGTTTCCTGTCCCTGAGACATGGAAGTAATGATGCCAGTAAATCTCACACAGATGCTGTCAAGAGTTTTTCTTGATCATCTCCAGTATTTTCAGGTATTATAGCCACACAAACCAGATCACAAGGAAATAGACAGTGATGTATTCAGAGGTGAATGATGGAGAATAATACTGGGCTCCATACTGACTGATGGAAACCATAAAGCATCAAATCCAATATTCTGTGTATCTCACCATACTGGCTATGTAGGTGCCCTATGGAAAAAGAATTGTAATCATGCTACTGGAAAAAAATAATCCTTAAAAATTGTCAGACACTTACAAAGCCCTTATTTGTAAACTGTCCTCAACTCTTAGCAACAAAAATGAAATGAGTAAAATGAGTTTAAAAAAGAGTAAAATTAGTTTTGCTAATTACAAGTTAGTAAAACAAGAATATGTTCTGAAGCTTCCATTTATCACTGTCAAATGCCTCTGTAACTTACCTTATCCTGTCTTGAGCACAAAGAGCAGGCAAAGAAAAGACCTGTGTTTTCTGGCAGAAATTCAGTGCCTGTGTTACAAATGCCTCTTTACAACCTTCATTTGTTTGAAGGCAGACACTTTTTCTAATACATCCCTTTATCCACATGTGTAGTTAGATCCCAGTGGAATAGCAGGAGCATTTTTAGAGTTAAATGGTGCTTTATCACACCAGGATGTAAATTAGAGAAGAATACTTTTTTAATTCTAGAAGTGTGTATGCTTGATAAAAGAAGGATAACCTGATGTACTTTATGTCCTTTTTTTTGGACTGATTTCTTTTTAATTTGTAGCACATTTTATTTACTTTAGTTTGTATGCTTAGATGTGTCCTCGTTTGACTTTTGGCTCAAGCAAATAACTCCAGAAATGAAGGATATGCCTACTGAGATCACTTCCTGCTCAAGTCTGGTTTCTTGGCTGGGAAACTGGCTTCTCTTGTTCCTGCTGGAAAGTATTTACAATGGGGATGTTGTAGTATAGTGGCAAAGTTATTCCAGGACATGTTCACGAGTATAAATAGACATATGAAGAAAGTTATGCTAAAGAATCAGAGAAGGCAATGAAACCAAAACCTCCTCGTAATAATTTTCAATCGAGGTTTTGAGTTGCCTTGTTAGGATTCCTACAGGGTAGCTCATCAATAAAGGATGTTGCTATTCCAGGCAGGGAATGTCCATCAGCTATTTCTGGTCATGAAGTGATTTTTCTGAATACCCAATGATCTAAACACATTGAAAAGTAACAGTGATAGATCAAATTGCAGAGAGCGGGGAAGAGAGCCACTCTACTACATTATTTTTATGAAAGCTAACATTTATGTCAAAATTCCTTTTAATATACATGATCCCACTATATTTTTTGTTTACTCTTGTCTGCAAGGTGTGCTTGCCATGTGGGGCAGGGCCTGGAGGGGCAGACACAGAGGTGAGGAGCTGGGAAGATGCATCACTGGACTGTTTATTCCTCACCTCGGGCCTAGTGTGAACCATTCCACACCACCTTCCCTAAAGGTGTGATAAAAAGGCTTTTGCAAGAAGTTGAATCTGTGAACGTTCCCAACTTGATTATCTTCAGGTATTCCTCAGGAATAAATGTTTATTAACTGGTTGTTTTGATGCCATGCCATTTGCAGTCATTTAGGTAGTAGTTGCTTGCACCCAGTAAATATGTGTAGGTGATATTTCACCTGTATGCTTGTGAAATACCAAAATCCCTTAATTCTATAGAGTTTCAAAAATAATTTGGTGTTACAGATATGTAAGTACCTTTGATTTTCACTGGTCCTTATGCATTGAAATGGTTGGCCTGGCTTGAATATCTAGTTCCCAATGTGTTGTAGTAAGAATGAGGCCTAAGCAGTGACGAATTCTTTCAACCAACTCTAGGAAAGCTCAGATTCCAACTTTTGCAGCTTGCAATGGTCTGAAAAACTGGATGTATTAATGTAAAAGGCAAAGAAGATACCTGAAAGTTCAGTTAGCAACTATGGGTGTTCATAGATTCATAGATATTAGGGGTTGGAAGGGACCTAGAAGATTATCTAGTCCAACCCCCCTGCCTGAGCAGGAT
>JAOEGS010001929.1:115622-126934 GCA_025447755.1 Corythornis vintsioides | reverse complement strand
ATGTGGTGCTGGGGACATGGTTTAGGGACCCTGGCAGTGTAGGGTTAATGGCTGGACTTGATGATCTTGAAGGTCTCCTCCATCTAAATCATTCTATGATTCTATTTCTGAGTAGCTATAACATCTGTACATGTAGCAGTCTTATTTGGACTGGTGATGGAATAAAACAGTTACTCTTATTAAAGTCTTAAACATCAAATTTGTATTTCTTACTCTAACATAAATCCAAAAATTAACAGTACCTGTCTAGAGAAATTATATATGTCAGTAGAAAATTATCTGATGAGCCTTTACTACAGGGTTATTAATTAACTGACTTTGGGACTGCATTCTGCCAGTGTTTAAAACCCAGAAATATCACAGCAGATCAGTTGACACAGTGTTCACCAAGTAAACACACTTTCTGACTGGATGCTTGATCTTGACTATATCTCTTCTTCATAATCCTCTACTCATAAGAAAAGTACCTCTATTAATTTTTCATATCATAGAAACACCGGTGAAATTCAAAGAGGCAAATAATCCACAAAATGCACATGCTGTCTTTTTCCAGCTGTCCTTTTTCTACTCTCAGGAATGTGTCTTGTTGAAAAACTATTCAAAGACATAGTGAGCCCTTATCATTGCTGGAGGCATAAGATTTGTATCTTCTTATGGCAGAGAAGGAGACTTTATTAGTTCCTACTTCCAAAGAAGAAAGGAGATTAATTCAGTTGAGGGAATTGAATTATTTCAGCTGCTGTGTTGTATTCACATTGGTTACTTTCTTCTTTCTGGTTCCAGATTAAAAGCAATAGCAACGGTGCCTACTTTCATGCATATCCACCCTGCTAACATAGATCTTCTGAGATCCTCATCTGGAGTATATTCTATTCCTGTATTAAGCACCTGTACAGGGTTCTGCTCTGACCTTTCAATAGCAGAGAGAAGATTCAGGAAAATACTGCAGTGGAAATAGCCTGTGTATGCTGCCAGGCTGTGCAGTTGTTCACATGTGAACTTATGAAAGACATTTCCTGTGAGCAAATTAGAGATTAGCAAATGTAGTCATTGGTGTGGTACAAAAATATAAATGTATTAAAGGAAGCCTGTGAACAATATATAGATAAAGAAGACGGCTTTTATTTTTCCTTTAAGTATCCTCTTATGATGGGTACCCCTGAAAAAGTACACAGTAGCCCTTTTTGCTGTGTCTGCCCTGTGAAATTTATGGCCATAGTTCAGGGCTTATGGAAGCATGAATAAATGCACTTTTAATGGATGACAGACTGCACTGTGAAATCAAGTTTGCATTTTCCAGTATGAACTTGGTCACCTTTTAGGTCATGTGACCTCTTACAGACATGTATCACCTTGTGTGATAACTTTTTTTCATTATTTATTTATAGACATGGAAGGAGCAAAATGGATCTGTAGGCCAGATAAGTGGATTGTAGAGAAACAGTAGAAGTTTTGTTATTGAATCACCCAATACGTACTTTTCTACCTTGGGCTTTTACTGTCAAGTAACCTAGAATTAGTTATAACTCAAAGTAGGCCCATCAATTTTATCTTTCCTAATTATCTGAAACCTTTACTATCTACATGTTTGACTCTCAGGACACATTTGTTGACAAAAGCTTGGAAGAAGTGATTTGATTTGCTATACCCAACAAAATGTTAACAACTCTCTGAATTTTCAATATTTTATTACACCATTTAAACTCATCATTCTAATCATAGAAAGAAATCATAGAAGATGACACATTTTCTAATGAAAATACTTATATGATAATCAGTGTCACATTTCTCTTTGTACTTTAACATTATCAAATGCATTGTATTATGGTTTCCCAATGTATTCAGCGAACCTCTTGTGCAATTTGCCTGCATCTAGCATGATATGTGTAATACTCTTCAGTTGACAGTCTGTTGACATTTTCGTGTTTCCTTACAGCAGCATTGTACAGAGAATATAACATTTCCTATTATACCAAAGTGATATGAATTTAGAATCTGGTTCTTCTCTAATTATATCTCATTCATCTGGTAGCCTGGTTCAGTTCTACATGTTTTCATAAAGGATCCTTTCCTTATAGCCATGAGAAAAAAAAAAAAAAAAAAAGCTTTATCATAGAATCATAGAATGTTTAGGGCTGGAAGGGACCTCCAAAGGTCATCTACTCCAGCCCCCCTGCAGTGAGCAGGGACACCCTGAAGTAGACCAGGCTGCTCAGAGCCTTGTCCAGCCTCACCTTGAATATCTTTAGAGATGGTGCCCCAACCACCTCCCTGGGGAGCCTTTTCCACTGATCCACCACCCTCAAGGTAAATAACTTCTTCCTGATATCCAGTCTAGATCTACTCTTCTCTAATTTAAACCCATTACCCCACGTCAACCACAGTGAACTAATCTACTGAAAGGAATTGATGTTAATTGTATATAACTTTTCTTCCATATGTTCTATGATGATTACAAAGAAGTTTGCCACTTTTATTCAGAACAAAAATTTTGGAGCAAGTTCGTTGATTGTTTGGTTTTGGGGTTTTTTTTGTTTGTGTTTTTTTTGTTTTTTTTTTTTTTGTTATAAGGGGTGTTATAAGCAGCCACTACTTCCAGCAGCTACTGGGCATTCCTTCTGATCAGCTTGGAGACCCTGGAGACTCTCCAGCATAAGCTGATGGATGTGGCAGCTGCTTTCCCATTCTTTGGCTCAAACATTAATGAGGGTAAATCTGGCTTACACTAGTCTGATGACTTCTATCTCCTTTTTATTACCTCACTTGGAAAGTCTCACGGTGTAACGCAGACATAATAAGCAGAAAGATTGCTCATGAATTCAGTAGGTGGCATTTTCCAAAATTTCCTGGTGTGCATTTTGACAGTCATAGAAAGAGAGCTTGTTTCCAAGATTATTAATTGCCAATCAGGTTTTCATTCTTCTGAACTTAGTGAATTCAACTGAAGTTGACAATACTTTTCATAAGTATGTTTTAAATGTAAGCTATTTGTTGCCTCTCGCAAGGCGTGGTGACCCTTCTCAGGAACGACACTACAGCCAACCCCAGGCCGCTCGGGCCATCAGCTCACTGACACCAATGTGGTGGACGGCAAATGGTGTTTATTAGTGCATGACACAGTGTTATATTGCCTGAGTTTACAACATCACATCTGTCTGCTACATCGCAGACTGACCACTATTGGCTATCCTGAGAGGGGTCTTATCTCTATCTTCCCCTACAGCGCGACATCTTCCGACCACCAGGCCCTAGCTATCCACAGTTATTTTCAGCTGTTGTGTCTTAATTTTTGTAAACTAGAGAGATGTGTGGCTTTCTGGTTCTTAAGTGTGTTTAAATTTGTATTTATTTACTCTTTTTTTTTTTTTTTAGGTGCAGTACTGATAATTTACTAATTTTAGATATGCTGTAGTTCAATGTAAAAAATAAAATTCTAAAAGTACAGTAAACTTTTTTTGGATCACGAAGTACAATAGGATGGCGACCCATTGTACTTTATTTGTTCCTGACATTGTCCTGTGATAGGTTCCCCATTACCACATTTGAGAGTATAAAGATAAGTTTTAGTTAGAAAGGTATTTGACTAGAAATATGAGATCTTCTGAAATTCTCCTTGGTTTTTCTTTTTCCTCCAATGCTTGCTAATTCCTAGTTCTGAGTCATCCATCAAACCGGGCCTTGCAGTATGTTTAGCTTCTGCAGTGACTCACTGTGGATTTGATGTAGGTAAGGAAACTGCAGCTGTCAGGTTAGAGTGGTTCATGTTTCAAAAGTGTATGTGAATAAAGTGTGAGTGAGGTTTGACAGTTCAAGTATATTTTTAATTTGACTTTCAGAGAACCCTAGATGCCCCCATATCTAAGATGGAATTATTACAGTAGTTAAACTGATATGAATAGACTTTATTTTACAACTGGTTGACCTTTAGTGGTCCTTTTTCTTTTTCAGTGTGGTGTGGAATCCTGAGGTGGAAATATCACAGTCTCATGTTGCTTTGGTCATCCTTTATAGGTTCCCTGAAGGGTAATCCATAGGACCCATGGGTGAAAAACACTGATAACAGAGTTCTCTGAGTAAAGAAACTAGGAATGGTTAAAAATGTATTTAGCAGAATTGAAACATGACCTTGAAATTTATATTTTTCTTAAACTTAAATCTTATTTATTTTTATGTATATGTAGTTTCATATATTATTCTAATTTTTGTTTTGTAACTTTTTCTTGATAATTGAATTTCAGCTGTGTTCCGAGTATTTTCTAGTCAGTGTGACAGAGTACTCTCTCCTAAGAAGGCTCAGATGCTAACCATAGTTTCCTGTGGTGCTGGTTTGTATTCTCAAACTGAAGTATCAGTAGAGATTTGTATGGGAAGTATTCATGTCATCATCAATTTTGTGGCTTTGAAAACACATGCCGAAAAAGTAGTGTGGAATGAAGATACATATTAGATGACTGTTTCTTGTAAATCTCTACATGGTGTTACTGGATAGTTACATTGTACCTTAGATTACTTTGAAGCTTGTCTGGTAAAACTGAAAGGTACTCAACAGGTATGCAATTCTCTGGAAGAATTTGTGGTTTCTCATTTGTCTGAAGATAAAATTTTTAATTCACTTCAGGAAGAGTTAAAAGCCCAACATCACTGTCCACTGTTTTAGAAAAATTGGGAACTGTTAGCGGATCACCTGCATTGTGTATTTGCACTTGGCCAAAGCAAGCTCTGTGATGTAAAGAAAATCAAGCAAGTCTGAATTCCTCCCTTTGAGAGCTGTGGATTGTAGTAAAGCAGAGATCTTTTTAAATTGAGCTTAGCTGCTCAATTTGTTAGAATCTGTGTAATTCATTAACCAGACTGTCATTCATCCAAGCATTTTATCTCCTTTTGCTTCTGCAGTAAACATAATCTTATTTTTTTTTAAAGTGATTTTGAAACGGAAGTATTGGCTTCAGCAGGAAGGTACTATTTAGGTAGTAGTTGGACTGGCCACAAATACTAGTGTTAGATCTTGGCATTTGTGTATAGATCTTAAGGTGCTTTACAAAGAATGGTTTAAATCTGTAAACGGGCTATATTTTACAGATGTGAGAGCTGGCATTGCAGTACCATGTATCATTTTCTTAGTAACAATGGGGAGAGGGTTCTTCCCCTTCCATCCTTCCCCAATACATTCCTTCCTGGTTGAGAACATTGTTCCCATTTTTGGGTTGACCTTTAAATGTGCAACACAATTGTTCGCTGAGGCCTGTGGAAAGAAATCTTCTGTCTCAGAAAGATATTGTATCTCTGAGGTCATCTATTAGGCTGTTAATAGATTAATGAATGGCCTTCTTATCATCCTAAAACTTCTGGTAGTTTCTGATTCTTTTCCAGTCTCTATAGCTTAAAAGCAAAATGAGAAAGGTACTTTTACAAATGTTAATATATAAAAAGAAAAAAGTGCTACTGAAACAAGAAGAGGTATTAAAAAACCCCTGCATGTGTGTTTAGAGAAAAGGTCATTTGTTTTTCATTGGCATGGAGACTCGTGCACAAGATAACTGTCAACTGAAGCATCTTTTACTTGTTCTAAGAACAGTTTTGTTGCTAATCCTTGTTCTTAGTTACTGAATAAGCTTTGGCTCTGTGTTACTGCGCATCTGTGTTGATTCAGTGGGAAAGATGTGTTGTGAGACCTTTCCCTATGTGATTACTGAAGGAAAGGCAGAGTTGGTTGATTATTTATTGGAAGAAAGTAAAATCAAAAAAACTTGCTACAATTATTAGTGTCCCCAATACTGTGTTTTATTTATTTATTTTATTTTTTGAGCTTCTAGGGAAAATTCTGCCCTAATTACTTTTTCCAATGAAGAAAGCAGTTTCTAAAAAAAATACATTTTTTTTTTCCACCGAGTGCTGTGCCTTCAGTAATTAATGCTAAAACTTATGCAAATCCTGTACTGATTTGGTATGTACTACACAGTAACTTCTCTTTTGACATGCTAAATGAGAATCATAATTAATATGTCTGTTAAGGCAAGGCTGACTGAAAGCATTTCCTTAAGATGGTTAAATAAATATATTTATACTTGATAGTAATATACATACTCACTGGTCTTTTTCTAAAAAAAACCCCAACCAAACAAAACCCCAATATTTTGAAAGTCCTGTATACAAAAGTATCATAATTTGTTTGAAGTACTATTTTCTCACCACATCCAAAATGAAAACAAGCAATAAGAATAATATTTGATAGGTGCCTTGCATATTTCTGTGCACTGTGAAATGTTTAGCACAAAGCAATGCCATTTGAAAAGGCAGAGCAGAGTGAGTACACAATACTTTTTTACGTGATTCACAGGTCATTTCCTACTAAGGAATTAATTGATCAGCACTTTATTATGTTCCACGTAGGCAATAGGGACTTGCACCATAATCATGTTCATAAATCTGGAAGGATTCGTTTAAACAAGATTAAAATCTAAAGTAAACCTAATAAACAGGGCTAGAACAAAGCAGACTGATGAGGTGTAGATTTAGATTAGATATAAGCAAGAAATTCCTTGCTGTGGGGGTGGTGAGACACTGGCACAGGCTGCCCAGAGAAGCTGTGGTAGCCCCCACCCTGGAAGTGTTCCAGGTCAGGCTGGATGGGGCTTTGAGCAACCTGGTCTAGCGAGAGGTGTCCCTGCCCATGACAGGGGGAGTGGAACTAGATGATCTTTAAGGTCCCTTCCAGCCCAAACCATTCCATGATTCTGTGATGAATGAATAGGCAGGGGAGGCTTTAGCACAACGTTAAAATACATTGTGAAGTAATGTCCTTAAGGGGCAAAGTTTTGTGTGTTTCTTGTTTGTTTTGGGTTTTTTTTTTTGACTGTATAGATCATAGAAAAATCTACAAATACAACAAAAATAAAACGAATACAACAAAAATAAAACAAGAATAGAAAATAAATGTCTACTGAATAGCTATGATGCAGCTGATTTTTCATTTTAGACTTTTTGTTATTACCAGATATGTTGTCTTCAATATCTTAAAAATTGATTTTTTTATGTTTCTGTGATGCTATTTAATAGTGTGCCTGTATTGTGATGGAAAATCATTTCTTCAAATGAATATTTAAAAATGAACACTAGGGTGCACATTTCAATTCTGTGCTGTTTGAAAACAGAAGATAATTAAATCAAAATCAATACTTTTACATTGTTCAGACCTGCAAAACACTATGTATCAGTGGTAAATATGTAGCGCAGATGGTGTTTGTCATCCAGAAAACTGTAATTTTCTGTGCTGCATCCTCTCTTCATGATTTTTAATTTGTGGGAGAGCTGTGGTTCTTTTCACTGCCATACAAGGAGAACTCATGCAAGAGGCTTGGTGATGTGTTGCCAAGAGGCACTGGGAGCTATAGAATGAGGAATGCTCTAGAGTGTTCAGAGCAAAGGAGCAGTTGGGGTCAAACCTGGGGATACTGCTGTAATCATTTGAGCTTTATTTACTCACAAGAAATTTTTTGAAAAAACCCATGAAGGTACCTGATATAAAAGATGAATAGAAACTTGTTTGTGGCTACAAGTTTTTTTAGTATGAACCAAAGAATTTTAGATAGTAATTATTTTTCTCCTTTTCATTTTACAGAAAAACTCTGTGAATACAGGTCTTGAAACTTTGCATTGATTAATTAATCTGGGAAAATCTGTAGATAATTGTAACCTTTTAAAAAGCACATTTTTGGAGAAAAAAAAAAAAGTTGGACAAAGACTGTATTGGCTTTCTAAACCATTAGTAAGACAAACCCCATATGCTGCTTGCTTGTATTTTTGATCAGAACCGAATGCTTACCAATCTGCTGTTAACTTTAAGTGGATGTTCAGAACTCTCTGATAAAGCCATGATTCTACTATCTTCAGAGTAACTTGCATATCCAGAGAAATACTTTCCAAGCTTCTGCATGCTTATAGAAGTGGAGCTTTGCTAGATTTACTCTTTTCTAATTGCAATCCTTGTCGTTTTTTTAAGGTATCAGAAAAAAAATCCTTCTATTTTGTTTTCTGAAGTTACTTCTCTTTTCTTGTTTCATTACATTAAATAAAAAAAATCTTACAAGCTTGTGTTAGCACTGTGACTTGTTGTATCTTGCAGAACCCTTCATAAATGCAAGAATGCCAAGCCTTGTACTCACTATATCAAACTGCTTGAATATTTTTAGGCCTGAACCTTTATGTATAATTTAGGAACACTTTTGAAAGATAGTCCCACAGACACAGCACACTGTATCACTTACATGAATAGTGAATTCTGCTTTAGGGAAGAACAGCACAATTCTGGATGTGAAGATATTTAGAGTATCCAGCAGCAAAAAGTAAAATTTATTTATTATATAATTGTATTCTTTGCTCTAAGTTTTTATCAAATGCAGGGTAAGGAATGAAACTATAGCACTAAGAAAAATGTAGAATGATTATTGTTTGCTTGTTAGAAATTCTGATGATGCACGGACTGTCTGATAAAGTGTGCATGATCATCAAAACCTATAGACTGGCTTTAAATGCTTAAAATGGAAGCTTGAACAGTCAATTTGTCAGAACTATTGTAAACTGTCATGCTATGAAAATTAGAGGAAAGGGGGAGAGAGAAATGTTCCAGTGTTTCTGTGGCATGTAAAATAGGAGACTTTTTTCTCTATTTGTGTCAAGTTAGTTCTAAATATGGATAACTGCTTACAGTAAAGTATTTCTTGTTCATTTGTTTGCTCTAAGATTGCTGGCTTTTTTTAAAAAAAGTAGAATTTTTTTTTTGATGGAGATACTATGTGGAATAAAGGAGGTTTATTTTGTATACTCTCACTGTTTGTGGATCATTAAGATAATTCATGAATTTCAGAGGTTTCAGACCAAATATTCCAACAGCCAACTTACAGAAAACAGTGGTTATCCTAATGTAAATTTATGTAATGGAGCTGCTCATAGTTAAGCATGCCAGTAGATACAAAATTATCTTAGATGGAAAGATGCAAGATAAATCTGATCTAATGAACTGTGTGACATTCTCTCCTCCCAGATAAAATACAGTAATATATTTGCATGAACTGTTTACACAGAAGGTAGAATGAGCAATAATCCAAATAATTAACAATTTGGAGGAATTTATATAGTACAAGCTACAGAACCTTAACCATTAAGTGCCATTGTGTGATGCACTAAAATACATTATCATGCTGATTTCAGTGTTCTTGTGGCAAGGATGACATGAAGTATCTAAACAAAAGTAAAAACTTCAATTGAGAATAAATTTCAGGTTCGTAACAGAGTTGAGAAAGAGCCATCTAAAAAAAAAAAAAAAGCAGTTGTTTAGTGGGTAGAATACTCTGCCAAGTCCAGCAACTGAGTTTTGAATCTGAGCTTTCTAATAACAAGTAATCCAGACGGCCTCTGGCAAAATTTGAAATCTCATTTGTTTTTATACAGTAGAAGATTAATTATATTTGGAAACATTGTAAAGGTTGGTCTTTGTGTGTAATTTATAAAAAGAAAAAAAAACAGTTCCCAAATAATTTGCAAAATTCAAGTCATCCATTATTGAATTTTTTTTTTAACTTCTCACAATATCAAAGTTAAGAAGTTTAGGATGTTTAATTACAGATTGCGCTGTCTAAGGTATGAATGAAGGGTCCTGTTTCAGCTTTAACCTCAGAGGTATTTGTCTCCTATATAAAAATACATATATATTTATATAAAATAATTCTTCATCAGGGCTCTCATTTCTTCTTCAAAGTGGTTTTATTAGCTTAGAGGACTTCAGCTCTGCCTCCTCCTATGGACACATGCTGTATTGATATTAGCTGCTTATATAGTCTTAGAGAAAAAGGGTCTTCCAGTAAGGGCCATATTATTAGGTTCTTTAACCTGTTGGTCTGTATGGTTCAAAAACTCCACTATTAATTTACTTTTTGCTCTATTGGGTCCAGGCTTATGAAAATGCATGAGTC
Organism: Corythornis vintsioides; assembly: GCA_025447755.1. Taxonomy (NCBI): domain Eukaryota; kingdom Metazoa; phylum Chordata; class Aves; order Coraciiformes; family Alcedinidae; genus Corythornis; species Corythornis vintsioides. Next base: position 116,966 of record JAOEGS010001929.1, on the reverse strand, counting down.
CTCCCCTTTTATCCAAAGCAGAGTTATCTGTTCCGTCCCTCTCCCTAGGGAGAGTCACAAATTTAACTTCCTGCTATATCACAATGATACTACAAAAAAAAAAAAGAAAAAGTCTTTGGTCCTGAGTATTTGTGCATGAAGTGATGAAGCCATTTTTTCCTTTTATTTTTTTTTTCCCCCTCAGCCTTTCCATTAAATGATATTGCTCAAAAACCAGTGTGCTCTATGAATTTTTGTACTTTTGTCTGATGTAGGAAGTTGGTTGCAGTGACATTTAAAAATCACTAAGATTATTATAAATTAGTGGCCTGAAAAAAAATACTACACTAGAAAATGTCATAAAGTATCAGGAAAAATGTAAATATTTAAGGTGACTAGCTTAAACTTAATGAAAGGTTTAAGCTTAAACTATGGGGAAATCAGTAACTTAACACAAATATCCTTTTATTGTTTATTCAATGAAAAAGTGAATAATGGATGGCATTGGTACTTATGAACAACCACATCAGTCTTATGTATTTTGGTGAAACTATACACATATTAAATATACTTTTTTGTTCAACGCATTTTACAAAGAAATATTCTGCATTTTTGCTGCATTCTAAGATCACTAATTGTTAATTATTTAATAAAAAATAAATCTAAAAAGCAGTGGTACATTTAAGAAAATGTAGAAAAGTTTAGAAAGCAAGGATACTGTTTATAGATAAGGTAGTGTTGTCTCTTGTCTCCTTATATACCTTACAAATGTAATGTACATTGACTTGGAAGAGCTCACAGCTACAGATAAAAAAAACAAACCTGTCATTTACCTACTTTTTTTCCTGCAGAATAAAAATTACTAATTAAGAGTAATTAAAGAGCAATTTATGATCTGGGTACTTCCTGAGTCAGATGTGGAATATTTGTATACTCTTGTGGCGTCTTCACTGTCGGATGGCACGGAGGCCCAAAGCCTACCTTCAACTTACAAAGATTTACCTATTTTTGTTTTGAGTGCATTATCTGCCTGCTTTATTTCATGCCTCTAGGTCGTCTGTGAGCAGTGAGTCCCTATTTGCCCTTTTTAAAGCCTTTCATGCTTTTCAGATTTCTGTCATATTCACTTGGTTCCCTTCCCTTGGCTTAAGTTACTGAATAGTTTCTCATACAGGAGCTGTTCCGTGATTTTTCCAATGCTGTTATATTTTTTTGATTCATAGATTCATAGATATTAGGGGTTGGAAGGGACCTAGAAGATCATCTAGTCCAACCCCCCTGCCACCAGAGTAGGATCACCTAGACCAAGTCACCCAGGAACAGATCCAGGCGGCTCTTAAGTGTCTCCAGAGATGGAGACTCCAC
>JAOEGS010001929.1:96130-108910 GCA_025447755.1 Corythornis vintsioides | reverse complement strand
CAAAGATGATCAGAGGGCTGAAACACCTCTCTCATGAGGACAGGCTGAAGGAGCTGGGGTTGTTCAGCCTGGAGAAGGCTCCGGGGAGACCTTATAGCCACCTTCCAGTACCTGAAGGGGCCTACAGAAAGGCTGGAGAGGAGCTGTTTCCAAGGGCCTGTAGTGAAAGGATGAGGGGTGATAGTTTTAAATTAGAGTAGATTTAGAGTGGATATCAGGATGAAGTTATTTACCTTGAAGGATGTAGAACAGTGGAATAGGCTCACCAGGGTGGTGGTTGAGTTCCCATCCCTGGAGACATTCAAGGTAAGGTTGGGCGAGGCTCTGAGCAGCCTGGTCTAGTTGAGGGTGTCCCTGCTCACTGCAGGGGGGGCTGGACTAGATGACCTTTGGAGGTTCCTTCCAGCCCTAAACATTCTATGACTTCTGATTTTTTTTTTTATTTTATTTTTTTAATTTTCAGAATTTATTGTTACTTATTAGTAATATTGTAGATATTTTGAAACAGAGGGATTTATTTAGTGTATGATTATGTGTAGTGAAGTTGGCACCTTTGTCGGCAGAGGGTCAACTGGTGTGCTCAACTTAGGTATCTGTACCTGCAGAGAGATAAAAAGACAGGATCTTATTTTTCCATTCTACTGAACTTACTCAGATGTCATGCAACCCAGTGTCAGTGAATTATGTGAACTAAACATTTATTAAATTAGGGTTTTTCTTAGATATCTAAATGTTAATTTTGTTGAAAGCTAATTTTAGTGCTTAATTTTAATTATTTGCACTTGTACTGTTTGCACTGGCTGTTTTAAAACTAGTAATGTCTGAAGGCTTTGAATGTAAAGTTTTGGTGACCAGCCAGTGTTTTATGTCAGTGCACTAATGCTGAACAGTGTTGAATATACCTAATGAAAACAGGAGAAACACATTCAAGCTGAATATAGTAATGGTCTTAATTATCTATGTAATCAGATGAGAAAGTAACTTTCTTGCTGGAATGGTTCTGAAGATGACACTGATGGACATGCCAACTACACAGTGTGATTAGTGCACTTTGAATATCTAGTTTACATTCGTGCAATTCAATGAATTAGAAGTGCACTTTATATCTAAAAAAAATCCCAACCAACATAGCCAATAAAGTTTACCTGCCAACTAGGAGATGGTTAGTCTTCCTTCTTTATTGTTTGGCATGAAATGTGCCAATTACTGTGCCATTTTGCTGCTTATTCATTCTGTTTGCAAAACAGAAGCTGGCTGATGGCTGCACTGTTGAGTAAAAATGCTGAAAAGGCTGAACTCCCTTATGGTTTGGGGCAGACACACAATAGAAAAGCCATTTTTGGGGACAGTACATTATATGTTTGGATTTTGTATGCAAGATTAAGGACATGATTTGGGAATTGTCAAAGGTATGAACAGAAGTTAGGATATTGAGAGCCAAAGGGAAATTAGATGTTCAGTTGTTGGTAATGCCACAGAAAACTTCCCTCATCACATTCATTCTTTATTAGAGGTTGGGAAAGAATGAGCTGTTGCTTCTCAACTAACTGCTGCACAACATCCTAGTGACTTCTGGGTGAGCTGCAATTCTCGGGATCAAATTCTCATGCACACAGTAATTCAAAAGGATTTTTTTTTCCCAGTAGAGCTCTTGAAACACCGTTTCATTCTTAAAATTCACAGACTAAGGAGGCATGTGTCCTACATTCTGCATAGTGACATCTTTGCTTTCTGTGACTGTGCACCTTTGGCCATCATCTCGCAACCCTAATATTTCCTATCTGTCACAGACCTTACCGATTTTTTTGAGTTCTTGGAATTCTTGTATGGTTTTTTTCAGTGAATAAACTTATAGGACTGTCTTTTATAACCTAGCATGGCACTACAATAGAAATATCACACCTAAACCATGGTAATAACCCAATATTTGCTATTTTGCTATAACCCTGTTATAGCAAAAAGATGTTTCTAATGTCTTGGAGGACTGTGATAGAAAGCTAGAAGATGCCATAACTAAGGTTATGTCTGTGACGTAATTAACCCTTTTAATTCAGTCCCTTAGGCAGATAAACTGGTGTTTTGGTTTTCGGTGCCTTTTTTTGATGACATGCGGGAGTTAGGGACTAGTTCAAGGAAGAGACGCTGGAGGATTTGGCTACCAGACAACAAGAATTCTTTACTTGAACTGTACAAATGGATTTTTAGGACTTTTATAATCCATTTTATGAGAGATTTGCATGTTGATGAGGTCTATCTACAACACATCCAAAGCTGTTCATACAAAATGCACTCTGTGAATACTTTACATGGTCCTAGTATGTTGTCCAAATCAGGCTTTTCAATGAAAATCTTCCTTGTTGACATGGCACCTCATCTCCTCATTCAGTTTTGAATTTGTTGTGCCTTTTTCAGTAATGTTTTCCAAATAAGAGATTAAAAGATATTTCTATAAAACTTTGGCTTAAAGAATTTTAATACTGTGAATGCAAGCAACATTAAAATTAAATGAAATTTTGTTGAAGATGTGAAGTGAATTGATTGAACTTACTTCTGTAGGGTTGGGAACTTTGGGAAGGGCTTGTTATTAAAAGATATTTTTTAAAAATTTCTTTTCTATAGGAGATTCCTTTACACAGTTCCGATTTGCTGAAGAGAAGGAATGGGATAGAGAAAACACATGCCATAATCAGGTAACAGAATTATCAGTCAAATGAGTTTGTACATATAACCACCTGGCACAGAAAACCTAGACAGCTGGCTTTTCAGCTACAAATTGTTTAATACAATAATAGCACTTTTTATTATTAAATTTTATTAAATTACCTCTCATGCTGGAGGCTCTTGGATATTTTTTTTTCTCCTGTTGATGAACAATCAAAGCAGCAGGGTAGGTTTTTAAGTAGTGTTGGAAGAAAATTAACAAATCCATCCTGTAAAAGGAAAATAATGGATTTAATTTTGCTTTACTGGTATACCAAGTCATCCTTTTTTCATCTGTATTCAAAAGAAATTAACTTAGTAAGATGATTATTAACAAAACTTATATGAGTATATTATTATGAATCTTGTTGTAGTTCTTCCATATTAACAGTTCCTATCCTCTGTCATTAACTTCACCTCCAAAATGATGGTAGGACCAGCAAGATTTTAGGTTATTTGCATGTAGATTCTTTACATAGGAATAAAAAGGAGCAAAACAACACAAATCCGCTGTTTTCTGTATCAGGATACTGGAAAGTATCTTAATCTCTGCAGCTCTCTCCCTCATGTAAGTCACCTAAATTGTTGTAAGATAAATGCTTTTCTCTTATGAGCTTTTATTAGAATTGCTGTGAAACTGTGTGTGGGTGTTTCTTGAAACATGCATTTGTATTCAAATTTTGCTATTTATTTCCTAAAATATCAACAATAATTATTCCCTGGAAAGTTATATTTTATAGCACTTTAAATTTTCAAAGTCAAATTAAAACAAGGAAATAGAATCAAGTGCAGCATTTGTTTAAACCATCATAGTTTGCTCAGTGGGATACAGTCCTTGAATGGCTGTAGTTTTTTCATCAGTTCTCTTGCCCCTAGTGTGCAGGGAGCCAGTATCCAGAATACTAATTTCTTTAAAATTTCCTCATAGGTTTTTCATTGTAGCATTTGAACACATTAATAATTTTATTAATTGCTCAAGCCATGGTGAGCAGTGTGAAGCTGATCATTGCCAGTGGATTTCATAAATATTCTTTTGACTGCCCATGATGAGACTGCACCATTTTGGAGCTGGTCTTGGGCTTTCACTCACTGTGACTTGTGCTGTGGTGGGCACATTCTTCTGCCTCTGTCCCTGCCAAACTCTAATCACTCATCCTGCCCCATCCAGATTCGTTGTTTCAAACTGTTTCTTGCCTTTCACTGTTCTTCTGTCAGTTTGAAATAATCTACACTTGTCATCACAACCCTTCCTTTGATTTCCTATTTCAATTCAGAATCCTGGCCTGGATAGTTTCACAGCATTACCTGATTTTTCACATTGTCTCTCGTTTTCATCCTGTTATCTCTTTCTTGTTTCTGGTCCACCTCTCTGGTCCCTGAAAGCTGAATACAGGTCTGATTTTCATCCTAGATCCACCTTACCAAATTCCTTGCCTTTAACTCTTAGTTCTAGACCAGTGTCTAGTTCTTTGCCTGTATACATTATGTGCAAGTTGAGAGAACTGCACACTGAAGTGGAACCAAAAACAAAGCAGAAAAGGTACAAAACTAACTGCAGCCCAACTACATATTTTTCCATTCTCTGTTAATTGTAGAAAGCAACAACAAAGCACTAATTTCAAATGTGGAATGGAAATATAATAGTGACATCAATAATAATGAATTGTCAGTTCATTATGAATAGTTTCAGTCATGATGACAGAAAGTAGATCTGGATTTTTTTAAATGTATGTCAATATAATGTGATAAAACCTGTTTGGAATGCTGTCTGCAGTTTAAAGGTCAAATGGGTAAGAGTAATTTTGATTTTTCAGTTAAAAATGTTAATTCCAGCAACAAAGTGTTCCTCTACTTAGTTTTTTTAAACAAATAACTACATATGCCATCAAGTGTTTATAATTTGTTAAGTAGTGCTTTCTTCCCTTTGTTTATTTTTTAATTCCAAAGGCACTTTTAGTGAAATCTCCACTTGGATATTGAATGACTTCTTCCATTTTGTTATCTCTTCAAATACCTCTTTTCCTCCATCTCCCTCATCCTTTCCTCCTCTTCTGTCTCCATTTTCACCTTCATCTGCAATGTTCACTTACACTAATCTTCTTGCAAGTGTACTTAGCTCTTCCCAAATGCACTTAAATGTCCTTCAGAGATACTTGACTTTTTTTATGCTACCAGATTCATATGATTTCCTTGTCCTGTGCAAATGTGCAGAAGCCATAATTGTTTTTCAGTATCTGTCAAAAGAATTGTGGGGTTGTTTAAGTTCTAGTCAATTACAGGACAGCAAGAACTGCTTGTTGAAGTTCTGAGGTTACTAGTACCAGTCAATCATCTTTGATGGCGATCACTGTAAAATAAAGTTGTTATTAAAGAAGAAAAATTCTATCAGATATGTAACTGTTTGGTCCCTTTACTCTCATTACTGGATACCAGAACCAGAATTTGGCTACAAGAAACTGTTAAACCAACAGAATAGTTTCTTGGGCTTAATTTATTTTATAAGTAATGGTATCAGAATACCCACTGTCTTTGATGTTCAGTCTTGCTGTGTGTGCAGGTGTCGGAAGACATCCTGTTGCCTGGCTTTTGGGAGCACTTTCAACTCCTTTGACAAATCTCTTATGATATGGCAACACTCTTTCCCAATGTATGGGTATTTGGACTTCCAAATGTCTGTGTCAGTCTGTACCATATTGAGAAGGAAGGACAAATGTCTCTTTCAGCTACATTTAGAAGCAGCTTTGTGGCCTCCATGAAAATGAGATTTTAGACTGAACTTAAGCATTTTTTTGTCAGACTTTAAAATACTTGATGGATATCAAGTTACCTTTTTCAGTGATGGTGAATATGCTCATAATGTTCTGCTGTGCTGAGCTTAGAATTTGTTAAAGAATGCCAAAGTTCAGGGTGTTCTGTAAAAAAACATTATTGTTGGTCCTTTTTGTGTGAATTTGCTTTTAATAGTTTACAGACAAAAAAAAAAAGGTCGAGAGAAAAGGAAATTTCAATACTTGTCACATTAGTAAGTGACAGTTCCTCCTTTTAAGCAACTAAGCAGCAATATAATATATTTCTTGAATATTTTGAATATATTTTGGAAGTGTTTGTAGTTATAGTTTATTGCTTTTGTAAGCATTGAAACATCATTTAAAAAGATAAGGAAGTATAAAAATGCCATGTTGTTTAGGCACTAAAAACAGTAGAGCTACAGACAAGCAACATGGTTCACTTGCTTAGCATGAAAGAATGGTGATTCCCACTGCACAGAAAGCTTCACAGATTAAAAGGTGTTTGATTGGAAAAGCTTCTTATAACATTGTCAACTTACAGAACTGTCTCCTCCTTTGGATTTTCAGGGAAGTGCCTAAGGAGCATTTAATTTACATCATGATTTTAAACCTATAAGTGCATTATAGGTGTTCATATGGTAATTTAGTCAAACTGCTTTGTATTTATGTGTATGCATTTGTATGTATATACAAATATATGTATTTGTATTTATATGTGTAATTTAAAATTATTAATTCCCATATTTAATCAGATTGTTCTTCACATTCCTTGAATGTGTGGAACAGGAGAATGTAATAGATGAAAATAGTTATTAGTTCTTTTTTAATACAAGGTGACTGTGTATTGGATTATTTTTCAGTTGTCTGCGCTTTCTGTGGATTGCCAGTCTCTGGTCCAGGTGCTTCAGGAGTTGCCTCTGTCTCTGAGGTTGAATGTGGCTGCTGAACTTGTGCAGGTAAATGCTGAGAATTTTCACAAGAAAAATGCAAATATTTTAAGTGAGACAATATACGCAAGAACAATTACTTTAAAGCTGGTCTTCAAGCATAAGTAGAATGTACTTTCTAAGTAAATACTTTCCTTGAGAGTGGCACATCAAATGGCGGGTAAGGCAGGATCTGCCTCTCTCAGCACTTTTTAATGCTTTGGTGCCTTTGAAGTGCTTCAGTGTGCAACACATGAGATCCAAACAGGGAATGATTGCACTGCTTTTGTAGTTGCTTCTGTTGCTAGTTGCTGTTAAAACCTTGCACCAAAAATTTGAAAGTGCTTTCCAATTCTTTCCTGTTAATTACTTTGTAATTTTGTCATTTTGGCATAATGGTTTTTAAAAAATTCTTCTGTAATGAAATCACAGCAATACACTGAGTTTTGGAATAACTGAAGTCAGAATTTGGCTAGAAAACAAGTATTTATGAAACAATGGAACTTGCTGATTTAGCACCCAAGTCCCAAGGTAAGGGAGAAACGGAGATTGAAGTAATTTTGATGCTACTTTTACAGAAGAAACTACAAAATACAGTTTACTTTTACTTCTGAATTAAATTCTGCTAAAATGCACTGTACCTGCTTAAGTGTTCCACAGTAGGAAGCATGAATTACAGTCCAAATTGGAATAATGAAAACTGAGCTAATCATTAGGAAGACTGTAAGTAATTTCTTCTCCTCTTAGACATCAACACCTGTAGAGCTCCCACAGATAAAATCTAAATTTATTGAGGATGGCAAGAGGCAAGAGCTTCTGTTCCGACAGTCTCTGGCTCAGAGTGACGCGACCTTGGTCTACCATCCCCTGGGTGATACTGTTGCTACATCAGAGCCTGGAAGTAAAAACGGTCCTAGGGCAAGTATATCAGGACCATTTCCGAGAGCCCAGCCACTATCAAAGCAGGAAACCCACCATCTGGATGAAGAACTAGATCTTCTCTTGAATCTAGATGCTCCCATTGACACAGAAAACAAACCTGTGTCAGGTACATTGCCTGACATCAGAACAACTTGGAAAGATTTGAAAATGGATTGCAAGGAGGAAGGTAAGGCTTCTCCCCAGTGTGCTCTTAGTTACTTCCCTTTGCACTCCAGCTTGATGTTTTCTTCCTCCCAATAGGATAGTCAACAAAACTGCTGTCATAATCTCTGTTACACTGCATTTCATTTATCTGGGGCTATTTATCATTTATTTATCATTATAATTTATATGTCCTTTATTATTTTATCATATCATTTATTCTGACACATTTTTTTCCTATTCAATTTTAAGTTCCCTCTAAACTTAATTTTCACCGTTGTCGGTTCATTTTTAAGAATTAAGAGAATTTTTTTTTTTTGCAGAACAGCATTGGTCTTATGATTCAGCAAAATTTTAAATTAATTTATATATTGCTAGAGAATTTTAGTAAGAAGAAGATAAAGCTTATATGTAACATTATTGGCCTCTTAGTTCACTGTGCTAATAGCATACAGAAGAATTCTGATGGCTTGTTCTAAGATTAGTAACATAGATTTTACAAAATCAAAGTTAGTATGGAAACAAAAAATAGACAAAAAAAAAATTTCAGAAAAAAATCATCAAGCTGTTCCTTTTGTTTGCATTCGTAGAAACTATACTACTACTGTTTGTTCCTTCTGATGGAAATAGTTCGCTACTCCTCCCCAGCCTACAGTGCTGTAAAAGAATCTATAACATCTCTGAGCATCTCTGATTTTTTGGAGTAGGATTGTCTTGCTATTTTAATTTTTAAGTCTAAGGTGGCTTACCATGTAAAAGTCACCATAATCAATTCAGCAACCTTGAAATACGCTGTTATGTCAGGGGTATGTTCATCTTTCCACTCCAAAATACAGTGTAAGTCCCTTAAGAAAACATGCCATTGGAGTATGGAATCATTGCAGGTTGAGCCGCTGCTATGGCCTCGTGCTCCTCTTCTGTGTTGAAGTAAACTCTGTATCAGACAGGATGTGAACAGACTGAAGTAGGGGCATCTGTCTGCCGCAGACCAGGCCATGCCCACCTTGAATCAGATGGCTCTGGCTGAGCTTAAACTGCAGGGTTTTTTGGGTTTTTTTTGAGTTGTTTTTCGTTTGTTTTGGTTTTTTTTCTGCTACTTATTTTTGGAATAGGACTTGCTACGATTCAAGAAAGTGAGATGGTGTTTAAATAGTGTCAGTTGTGCATTAGAAAGAAAAATAATATGGGACAAACAGCTTGTATGGATTTGTTTTCAGGTTTTTCATGTCTGTTCACTTTTCTAGACCCCTTAAAACTCAATGTGCCTGAAGAGAAGAGCACAGCATCACAGCAACAGGAAAGTACATCTAAAAATGTTACTGAGGAAGAGCTTGAAGACTGGCTGGACAGCATGATTTTCTGAAGCACAAATTTTCATACATGAATAATTGAATATAGCAAACTTTAACTATGAAGTGGAATCTTTCACTATGTTCAGTATGCCAAATGTCTGGTTTTCTTTGCTGGAAACTAAAATGCTGTGCAAACAATATTATTTAGAGGTGATGGAAAACTGTCTAATATTCTTAGAAAGGTCTACAATTTGTGACGAAATCGGGATTTTCTTTGCTAAAGTTGAGGCTACAGCACACAAAGAGAAGAGTTGTTTCAGCTTATACTTGGCTCTATGTTATTAAAATAAAGCTATAAATGAACAATGAACTAAATACGTGTTTATTCACCATCCTTATGTTATGTATCCATAGTGTAGAAAAAGAAGAAATCATACAGCAAAGGTAAGATTGGGTTTATAATGCTTTATTGCAGTGGGCACTTTTTATTTGAGGAAAAGAAAAAAATGCATAATCCTACCAGCCTCTACTTGCAGGGGACCACAGAGCATTGTTGCATTTTGGCCTAAGATCTAAATGGTATTAATTTTGATACAGTGTATGTCTAATAAACTGTTATTGAAGGTCGTATATAAACAAACTTCAAGTGCAGTTTCATACAGAAAGACAGAAAAGCAATACAGTTAATGGATCTGTTTCTCTAGAGCACTAACATAAATAAAAAGTTTGCATAGCTATGTCTACAGAGGTTTTAAGGCACTTAATGTTTCCAAGGTTGATGAAGTGTTTGAAAATGGTTTCTTCTTAACTGCTTAAAGCTTTTCAAGCTGTATCTTAATACATTCACTAGCAAACACTAGGTGGGGGGAATTGGAGAGGAGTTAGTTAACGTATATTTTCCAAGGCATGGCCTCAGAAAATGGTTCAATGGTTCAAGTTCTTAAATGTCAAATGTTGTGCAATTAAGACACCTTTTAGCCCTTTCAACTGTACTGACAAACACTAGGTTATTTCAGACCATTTTTGAACTGGAAGGCTTAAGTTAGTCTGGCATAGTTTTCTTTTTTTTAACTAAAGTTCCAACAAAAGAGCTGTTTCATATGTGGTAAGTACAAAAAGCCTGTGCAGTAGTGTCAAATTATATGTATATCTTGAAATTTAAAAACTTTTAAAGCAAATACAAGCTGTGAAATTACACCATGGAAAGGAAAGTAGTTTTCTTGTGTAGTGGAACTTAAGAGTCCATGAATAAATAATTTCTTTTGTGGTATTAGCCAAGTTGATCCTCATACTGTTTCCTGAAGCAGTCCCCTGCTGGGAAGAAATCCCAACATCTTTCTTGGTACATCTTCCACACAAAGGACTCCTGAAAACAATAGAGAGTATTTACCTTGCAGTTACTGCTCTAGATAAACTTCTAACAATAATCAGGTACTATGCCTGGTACTTCAGAGTAGAACTGGGAAGGCATCAAAATGCAGAGACTGTAACTCAAGAATGTTTGTGGAAGTTGCTCTGCACTTTCCTGGACATTGTCCTTATAATAGGGCTTGACTTGCAGCAAACCTGTGCAAGTGTAAATCAGTCAGTGCAGTTGTTTCAGAGCAAACCTGGATGCAGCCTCTGACATAGAAAGCAGGGTGTAGATTTTTTGGGAAAGGTACCTCTGTGGTGTTTGCAAAACAGCTGCTTCTTTGAGGTAGTATATAATTAAATCCTGTTTATTTTCTTATTTACTTACATTAGCAACATTGAACAAGCAAATATCCATATACCTGTCTATATAGTTACATAGAGATTTAGGGATTTAAACTATAAATTGAGTATATTAACTATATCTTTTGGGAATAAACTACAACTGATGTATTTCAGGTTTTCATTTCAGAGAAAAGATGACAGTAAGATTACAAGGAACTGGCTTCTCACAAAAGCTGAATTCTGGGTAGAAGAGCATACTTCTGCAGCCCACACCCACTCTCCTTTTTTTTTTTAACCTTTCTTTTTCTTTCACTCTCAGAAGGCTGTCCGAAAGGGGGCATAATCTCCACTCCATGGTGGTACATGAGTTCCACCTGGTGGTACACAGCTTCGAGACTGGAGAAGATAAAAACATGGAAAGCTAAACTGACGAGGGAAACTATTTTCTACTCACCTGGCCAGTATGCTCAGTTTCATCCTTGTTAATAAGATACATTAAAAAGAACCTGGAAAAGGAAAGAAGCAGGTATTAATGCAGCAAATGTCCCTGACTAATCTTGCCTAGACATGGGTATGTGAGGGAGATTCTGCCAATCAGCAAAACAATGCTCATTGTAGGCCTTAAAGGAGAAAATTCTATCCCCCGGCACTGCTGTGGAAGTGCCAGCAGATGTAAAAGCTGTAGAAGTGGAAAAATGGTTTAAATTTAGCATTTTTTCATTACAGTGCTAGGAGCAATACCTGTATTAGGAATATGCCAACTCCCATACACAGATGCTCCACCCTCTCACCTTAGAAGAAGTTACCATGGCTACTATACAAGAAGGTGGAAGTGAAGCAAATACTCAACTGCACCAAGATGTCCAAGCACGTCTAAGCTGAGCCTGCCTATCTCAGGTACTTGTGCTCACCTAAATACAGGAAGCTTAACCTAATCAGGAGGGCTGCAGAGTACTAACAATAGTCTGTTTCTGTGTCACATAGCTCTTGGTTAACTGCTTTTGATGCAGTGTATTTGGAATGAAACTTGGTATGTGCTTTCATTGTAAAGAAAGGGATGTATAAATTAAAGGGCAACCTGGTTAGAAAGATTGTTCACTATATATTATATTATTAAGGAAATGGACCGTTTTTAATTTCCTGTGAATGACAGGTTGCTATGTGCCAATTTGGTATAGTAAGAAAAGCTTCAAGTTTGGATGCTGTTAAAAACTATGGATGCTAATGGGAATTTGCCTCACTAAGATAATGCACGTTGATTTTGCAGCATGATATTCTCTGCAAGGAACAATGCTGCAGTATTCCAAAGCTACCATTTCAGCTCTTGTTTACTGGCACAATGCTCACATAATTATCATTGTTGTCTGAGTAATAAATGACACCATATTAACTTTTTTAATATCCTCTTTGATGTACTCTGTATTTGCTAATTAAAATAGAAGTTACTGTCTTGGGAGTCTGGGCAAACAAACATAAATCCAGATTGCTCTGAGGTTTTGGAAAGCTGCACTATCGCTGAACAACTCTAGTATCAGATTTCTACATTTTTTTTTTTTTAGCTTATCTTTCAGGTATCTTCAAGAAATAGTAGGTTGTTTTTATTTTGATTTTTTGGTTTAGGCTTTCTTTTTGTCAAATTGAGGCTAGTTTTCTATGGTCTCATCAATGCGTCAAAGCTCACAGAAGTCACAATCAAAAATTCCAGCCTAAAGCAACTTATTAAAGCTGATGTTCCCTATCATTCCACAGATGTGGGTTTTCTTCCAGAGGAATAAGGAGTCAGTATGCCTTCAGGGATCTCTCCACTAAGGTAGCTCACGTCACATAAGCACTTTAAAGATAATCATAAAATCATGGAATCATAGAATGTTTAGGGCCGGAAGGGACCTCCAAAGGTCATCTACTCCAGCCCCCCTGCAGTGAGCAGGGACACCCTGAAGTAGACCAGGCTGCTCAGAGCCTTGTCTAACCTCACCTTGAATATCTCCAGGGATGGTGTCCCAACTACCTTCTTGGGGAGCCTATTCCACTGATCCACCACCCTCAAGGTAAAGTACTTCTTCCTGTCATCCAGTCTAAATCTACTCTTCTCTAATTTAAACCCGTTACCCCTTGTCCTTTCACTACAGGCCCTTGGAAACAGCTCCTCTCCAGCCTTTCTGTAGGCCCCTTTCAGGTACTGGAAGGTGGTTATAAGATCTCCCTGGAGCCTTCTCTTCTCCAGGCTGAACAACCCCAGCTCCTTCAGCCTGTCCTCATGAGAGAGGTGTTTCAGCCCTCTGATCATCTTTG
>JAOEGS010001929.1:76098-86535 GCA_025447755.1 Corythornis vintsioides | reverse complement strand
TAATATATATTAACAATAGAAAAAATAGAAAAATAGGTATTTGCTATCAATACTACTGTCCTTTGGTTTATAAACTAACTTTGCTGTAACAAAGAACTTTTAAATGCTGCACTGATTATTGTTTAAAACAGTGCCCAACTACATCAGTCAGCATCACCTTTCGATTTTTTTCCTTTTATAACACAAGTATCAGGAAGACTCCTCCATTTGACTTTTCCCTGCCAAGGAAAATCACTACATCACTATAGTTTCAATATAAAATCTGGATGATCTTTGATGGTGAGATTATGTCAAAATGCAATTTGTCTGTGAAGTTCAGAAGTCATACCATGATACAAGAGATGCCTCTTCTGGTTCAGTCTCTTCCACTGGACTAAAATCAAGAGCACTTTTGTCCAAACCCAAAAGCTCTGCTATACGCTCTGCTCCATATAAGTCCCCGTACTTGTTAATAACCTAAAAATGGAATAAAAGCTTTTGCTGAGATAAAGACCTCAGTGACATTCACTCTACTTTAAGAAAGTAGTTTTCTGAAACTTAAAAAAACCAAACCATCAAAAAACAACCGACCAACAAAAAAAACCCCTCTCTCACAATTAATACTACTAGAACAGTTAGAACTCCCAGGAAACCATGTGGGGGGAGCATAAAAGATGGAGAAAAAAAGCACTGAAGGTTATTATCTGAAAGCTTATGTACAATTTTCTATCATTTATGCTGGTATGTTTTTCTTTTTTTAGAGGTATGAGGGGGCTTTGTATCCTAAAGATGAAAATGACTGTAAATTAGACCTGCATGCCTGATTGACATCACAAAGTTATTTCAGATATTGAGTCTAGGAAGGAAACCACAGCCTTCTGTTGTCCTCCCTCCTACACTGCAGCTGCCAGTTCACCAAGACATTTACCACAACGACTTCCACAAAACAAAGGTCAGTTCTCTGTTATTTGTATATTTATGTTATATATTTTAGATAGCCACATCAACTGAACAGTAGATTATTGACCAACTTAATAGAAATATAAAATGCCTACCTTCCGTTTTACAAATTTGTCCCAGTAATTGTTAGGAAATGACCTACATAGATAAGGCAAAGAAGTTTCAAGTTATTTAAACTTGTTAGTGGAAAGGAAAACACAGACATAAAAGAAAATACTCTGTTCCCGATCACTGCAGATTCTGGTACAATTTCATTCACTCACACACAGCACTTTAAATTATGAGATCAATTTCTTTCCATGTGGACAAGAGCTGTTATTAGTCATCTTTTGTTGCACTATCACCTCCACCACCTCCCCTTTTCTTTTTTCACATCCACGAATATGATTGGCTACAAAAGGACAGCAGTCCAGATATTCTCATCTCATGAGCCTAGCAACTAAATGATACCTGGGTGATCATCACTGCAATATATTAGTATCCTAAATACTTTATTGCTCCTGGTCCTAAAATCAATATGGATGGAAAATTATTTTCACAGGAAAATAAGAAAGTCTTGTATTATAAACAATATATTAATTCACTGGATTGCACTTCAAAGAGAGGATGAACACAGTGGTCATTTTGCCAAGATAAAATAAAATTTAAAAAAAATTTTAAACACCCACAGAAAACGGCAAAGATCATTTGGCAAAAATGGGTTGCTCTCAGGAGTAGCATACTGTTGTTACTGGATGGGACATCCTAGAACAAGACAAATTAAAAGCCATTTATATTTCTAAAGCTTCAAAACAGCTCAGCTATAGAGCATTTTGCATCACTGGCTTCTGAGCAGCCATGCCCACAGTGTCAGCTAAAAGAAAAGCTATTGTTTATGCAGAAGAGAAAGAAATGAAGCATTAAATAGTCAATATTGAAGAAGTGTCAGGGCAACTTTTATTGCAAATTCCCTTATTTGAGAGGAGTGAGAAACCAAAAGGCTTCAATATGCAACCAGCTTTATTGAGGGGAAATCTTATGACAGATACCAGGAGATAGATCAGCTTTGGCCTAAAATTAAAAGAGTGATCTCTCATATCACTGACATTTCCCTGATCTTCAACTTGATCACAAAACTTGAACTGTCTTATGAACAGCAATGCCCAGGAATTCCTCATTCTGACAGTCTTACTACATATTATGGCATTATTGAGAAATGCAAATTAGCAGGAAACAATACAAAATCTAAGGTTTTTTTCTCTCAGCATTTCCTCAATGTAACACTAAGTTGAGAAAATACACAGGAAGGTAAAAAAGAAAAATAACTGCTTAAACTGAAGAATAGTATTCGTAAAATAAAGCTAGTGTTAACATTGAAGAATAAGATTGCTGAGAGGTGAGGCAAACTTCCCAACTACTAAGTGCTCAATTTTTTTATTTCTCTGAATTGAAGTTCTAAATGAAATTATTTAAGATGAAGAAGGCAAATGGTTCCAATGACTCAGACTGTACATTCTGGTTCAATGCTCTATATTATTTATTTCCTTGATTTCTCAGACTTTTAAGCAGAGTATCTCCGTAGTGTAGCCAGCTTATGTGTCTGTTTCTTTAACACAAACATCTGACAGTGCTGCTTTTATCAGGGTAATTCTTTTGCCTTTTTAATTACCCTCCTTCCTGCCGCTCCCCCCCCCAGTTATAGGAAGCATGAATGGACAACACTGGTTACCCTCCAGCAGTGGTTATCCTGATGATAAAATACTTGCACTAAAGTCTTAGAGTCAGTTCACATCAGAGGGAGTGATTAGTTTGCTTAAATTATCTGTAATCTTTTATTCAACTTCAGGACATACTGCAACATAATGAGAAGAGGCTGTACGGAATGTCATTTGGGATAAGCTGTCAATACATCTCATTAATTCATGCTTGTTTTTGCTGAGGATAAACTTTCTGAATGTCTAGGTAGCTTCTTATCAGTAGGTAAGGAAACAGGCTAGAAATCAAGCAAGCTCTCCAGTTTCCCAATGACCTTCTATTAAACTTTAATAATGTGTGCTATTCTGTATTCCTATCTGAAAATTCATAAATTCAGGTGTAGCATTCAAGAATTTCAGATATTATGCACATTCTAATTTGAATGAATGTACTAGGAGCACTATTTCTAATGTGAAAAAAATGAGTAAAACTGTTAAGATAATATGCTGGCAGATAGCAAAATATCTATCACTCTGATGCCCTTAGTTGATTAATTTTTCTGGCTTGTTTTTATGAAGTACTCATGCCTACACATACTAGCCACAACTACTTTATAACTTGTAAAGAACTTTTCCAGCTTTCTGTTACTGTCCTTAAATGATGATACTATGGGAATGGCAGGAAAACCTATCCATACTAGTACAAAAATGTTATTCTAGTTGTTTTGAAAAAGTAAACTGAAAAAAATTCTATAGATAAGGGATTGTTTCAAGAGATGACAGGTGACTTGCTGTGTTTCTCTGTCTCATTCCTACAGAATGCTGCAGGTTACTGATATTTTTCTTGCCTACACTTGTGTTATTCCCTAAGAACAGCAGGTGAGTCTCCTAGAATGAGTGTATGACTACTACAGTATATCCGAATGCATACAACTTGACAGTAATTTTTCTCAGACACTCAAATTCTGGGATTAGATTTTTACACTCAATTTATATATTTTGTCATACACAACTTTTTTTTTTTTTAGCAAGGAGAGGAAAAGAAAGGCAGGGGATAGTGCTGTACAATATGAAAATGAAAATGAGTGACTGAAAAATATGGAAGCTATCTTAAACTTTTTTCAGTAGTGGCTAATACGTGAAAGGTTTTGGAAAGCGTTTGTGAGGTAAGGTGCACAGTCTTTGCACAACCTAGAAAAATGAAAAGGAGGTAGAATGTACATGCTATGATAGTATTTGTTAAACTGATAATGCAGGATTTTACATTAGAATTTAATACTGTAGCATCCAATGTGAGGTGAAAAATGCCTTTTAAATGAACTAGGTGCTAGGTGGACAGGGAAGGTTCTAGATGAGTGGTTTAATGAGGTATAATATTAATAGTTTATGTATAACCATTTCATTTTACATACGGAGTATTTATAACCAGGCGATCCCATTGTCCTTTAATATCATCCTCAGAAGGCTGTTCAGTTATGTATAGTCCATCAAATTCCAGCTTTCTAGCTACCTCCTTTTCTCTCTTGAATACAACCAGAGGGACCTATGAAAATTACAGTGGACATATTTGTCATGGTTTATATATTTTTAGAAACTGTGTTATCTACCTATAGTATTAAGTACTCTTTATAATTGTGTGTAAGACAAAACATCACACTAGCACCTCCTACAAGCAGATCAATGCCTAGCCCATCTCCGAGGAGCAACCAGACTTGGAAGTCAAGCCTGGTCCCTCCCTCCTTGGTTTTTACTGTTGAGCATGACTTTACACAGTATAGAGCATCTCTTTGGACTGTTTAGGTCCGCTGTCCCTGCTTTGCCCCCTCCCAATGTACTCACAAGGGGATGCACGGAACCTTCACACTCTGCAAGTACTGTTCAGCAATAACTAAAAGGTATGTATGTTACCAACACTGTTTTAACAACAAATCCAAATCCCACACTGCTATAAAGAAATTGAGCTCCATCTCTGTCAGACTAAGTACACGAGGAGAATGTCTACATATTGAAGAGTGAGAATTTGTAAACAACTAGGTACAAATAGGTTTTCCAGCACTAGCTCCAAAAATCACTCTGGGACATAGCC
Organism: Corythornis vintsioides; assembly: GCA_025447755.1. Taxonomy (NCBI): domain Eukaryota; kingdom Metazoa; phylum Chordata; class Aves; order Coraciiformes; family Alcedinidae; genus Corythornis; species Corythornis vintsioides. Next base: position 81,837 of record JAOEGS010001929.1, on the reverse strand, counting down.
AGTGTTCTTAAATTAATTATTATTAAATTAAAAAAAATATTAACAAATAATAAATTAGTAATATGAATCATAACTTGCCTTCAAGCAATAATATCCAATCACACAGACAAAGGAGATGATAGTATGAATAACTGCCAGCGCTCTCAGAGCAGGTGCCATGTAACCTGTACTTTCTTCTAAAACAAAAAACACCATGCCATCCTCCTCTTCCTCTTCATCGAAAGAGTTCCAAAGATTAGAGTCTTCCTCTGCTTCATCAAGTGGCTCTTCTGTCACCTGAGAGAAATTCAAGCACATTGAAAACACACAATTTTAAAAGCTTTTCCTTTACTATAATGACAAATGATGTTTGTAAAGCTTTTTCATGAGAAGATGAACAGTAATTGTCCTTCATTTTGACAGCACAAGATTCCATATGATCTCATATCACTGACAAGACTATCTAGAAAAACCAGAAAAGTACAGGCATATGTGAGATTACAAATCTCTCCTTTAACAGTGCTATAGCAAGCCCAAAACAAAAATGAAAAGTTTGCTAAATGAGAAAAAAATCAGTTTTCTTGGAAGAAACAAGAAATGACAGGGTTAACTAATATGACTGAATTTAGGGTATGTCCCAATTAGTAGAGTCTATAAATAAACAAAAGCCGCAATATTATCAACTTCAATATTGTCCAAAGTTTTTTTAAATTTCATTGCTTAGTTTAGAGCTTAGAAATTGATACTGTATTGAAGTGGTATTTCAGAAATACTGCAAGCCATAAAGGTGACATAGTGCCCTAGATTCTTTCAGTTTTCAAAACTTGGGTCTTTACAGTAAAAACCCTTCTTTTGACAGCTTTATCTGAAAAAAAGTCCTGTTTGACTCCCACTGACCCTTTCTTATCTATGACAGATGGACTTGTACTTTTGTCCTTGCTCTGCAACAGAATGGGTGGTTGGTCGACCCATATAACCCAATGAAAAGCAAAAGAGTGGGGAGAAAATGACTGACACAGTCAGCAGCATGCTTTTGCATGTACCTTTGAAATCCATCCTCTCTAACCACATGGGATGGAAAGAGAGAAGCAAGAAGGGAGCCACAAACAGCCCTCAAAGTCTTTCTCTTGCACTGATGCATGTATTCTACCCAGTTTTCAAGAGCCTTTTATGTGCAGTGTGGAAGGGAGCTGGGATTGTTTAGTCTGAAGAAAAGGAGGCTAAGGGGAGACCTTATCACTCTCTACAACTACCTGAAAGGAGGTTATAGAAAGGTAGGTATTGATCTCATCTGACCAGTCACAAATGATAGGAAAAGAAAAAAATGGCATCAAGTTGCATTGAGGTTGGACATTAGGAAAAACTTCTATACCAAAAGGGTTCTCAAAGACAAGAACAGATTGCTCAGGGAAGTGGCTGAATCATCATCCTTGGATATATTTAAAAGCCATCTTGATGTGGTGCTCAAGGATATGGTGTAGCAGTAGCCCTGGTAGATAACAGTTGGAATCTTAAAGGTTTTTTCCAACCGTAGCAATTCTGTGATTCTGTATCTTCACCTGCCCTGTGTCTGAGACTGTAACAGTGTTAAACGGATTGCTTTTCAAGATAGAGGTTCAGTTACTCCTAGACTGAATGTTCAGCCAGCTTCTTTTAAAGGATGTACTTTCTCTTTACTGAATTTGTCTCCTTTCATGGATAGAGGTTTTGAAGATTCAGAAATAAATTAGTCAAGGCTGCTGAAGATTTTCTACTTTATATCCTGGGGATATACACCAGAACCTGAAACAACTCCTTAGATTTATATAAAAGCCTAAGACTAAGTTCAAAGTATGGATATATAACCTTCTTCATCAGTGATATAAAAAAGGCTATGAAAAGACTTTTCTTGTTTTATATTTCTTTTACCTGCTTATATTAATTAAACCCCAATCCCATTATAGAAATATCTTAATCATAATAGTCACTAACAACCATACTGACAATGGCAACAAAGAAATGGGAGGAAATAAGTATAGAAAAGTAATCATAGTCTCTCATGGAAACACAGAATTGGAAAAAAAGAAACATTCAGTGTTCATTAGAGATTACTGAATTAATGAAAAAAATATTTTAAAAAGAAACTAAATCAAGTACTTCCCCTAGAATGCCAAACCCCAGGTCTGAAAGGCATGAAAAAAGTTATGAACAATTTGATCTCAAAACAAATGAACTCAAGCGGTCAATTTGAAACATTAACCTGTTTCTGAAATTAAGTAGAAATTTCAGCCACAAATTAATCTTCTCAAGTCTCTTTATAAAAAGCAGATATATAATATATGACTTCAGGTGAACTGAAGTCTCTCAGTAACTTTAAAACAAACGATACAAAAAAAAAACCCCGAACAAAACAACAACAACAAAAAAATCAACAGTTTTGACATTTGAGTTACTTTACTCGGATTTCAAATTTCCCATTACAAGATTAACAATCCAAACAATAACAAACTTATGTAATTAAAAAACACCTAGAAACAAGCTCCACTATAAAGGATGACTGAAAGAAATCTGTTTTCATTCAACCTGAGTAAAATGTTTTAAAAAAGAATAGGCTTAGTATAACAAATTTAAGTTACAATTTAAAATACTCCTTTAAAAAAATACTTCATATCTAAATGCTTCAGTTCATGTTCGAATGGCTTGTAATAATGGCTTTATTAAACAATCACTGAAACGATCATTCAGTATTCCTCTGGAAGTAACCAAAAAACATTTGAAGAACAGTACATAATCTTACCTTGTAAAATAGAAGAATAAAGTTGATGGCAAATGCGACAAATAGAGCAAGGAACCTTAAGTTATAAAAATTTCTTGCCAAATAGTGCTGAAATTAAAAAAGAAAAAAATTAGAGGTGTCCTGTAGCTAATATAAAAATAATAAAAGCAGACAGCAAGGTTTCTAAGAAAGTAAATGCATAATTGTATTGTCTTCACACACATTATAATGAGCAAGAGCATTTCTTGACAGCTATTCTATTTTGTTGATTAAAAATAATGAGCTTAAATTGTGTAGCAGAAGACTGAAATAGAATATTAAGGAAAACTTTATAGAAGGAAGTTGGAAAAAGAAATGCTATAATACTGGAATAAACTACTTAAAGTTTCAGAGAGTTCACAATTGGATGTTTTTAAGAACAACAAAAAAATCATAGAAAATAGTATTACAGATTCTAGAGGTTAGATTATGGAAAATAGAGGGCTCCTAATCAGGACCTAAAGAGGTTTATCTGTCCTGTTAGAACAAGAGAGGAGAAATTACTCACAGAAACACTTCATTTATAGAACTCCATGAAGTATTACACACTTCACAACAGACTGAATATAGCCAGCCATTAGAAAACTCATGCAGATGTTCCTTTTATGATGATATTTCTCCCTTCAATATCAAACAAATGTCCTCTGTTACATAAATAAAAATTAAATGATTGAAAGAATTGAAAAAAAAAACGACTTACAAGCATTTTTGTTTGATAGATTTCCAAAGCTTTGAAGAAATTAGCCATAATAGCCTCTGGTTTCTCAATTTTTTGTCCATGCCTTCGCTTCTTTTTCTTCATTTTTCCCTCTTCTAGCTGCTCAGATTGTACTTCCTTTGCTTTATCTTGTTTTTCACCATCTTCCATGCTAGAAGAAAGGTTATCTTAACAAAAAAAAACCTGGAGAAACTTCTCTATTGCAAATGCATTCCTTTAGACGGAATTCTATTTCAGAAAGTTTGGCATTGAAAGATTTGACACTAGGAGAAAAATGATTGTAAGTAAAAGACCTGAGGTAGACAGTAACCCGGAGTGAAATGTGGCCTTTATGTCAAATGATAAGCAAGAATAGACTTGCTTAGTGGAGATGAAAAGAGTGAAAAGCCAAAAACTAGGACAAAGCTACTGTGCCAAGCATGAATTGTATTTGCCCAAACCAGCAAGGTACATATGTATTCAATAAAAGCAATATAAACATTTTACGAGTTCATGTGTGTTTTCTTGTGCCCTGGGCTGAAAATGAGAGATAAAGCTTTAGGGATTAGGTACACAGTATCATAATTGAATTACTGTATCATAAAATTAATTAATTTCAGTCAAATCACTATTGTTACAAAGAGGAATGAGTAATAAGGAAGTTTTCTTCAGAGTGTTTCACCTTATGAAGTTTGTAGAAGATGACAGTCATTCCTCCTGCACCACTGAATTGCCTTTATGAAAATTAAATATTAAGCCTCTGTGTAGTAACAGGGGAATTTAGTTACTAAGCTAAAAAAAACCAAACAACAAACCCAAATCTGAATTTGCATATATATAAAAAAGTATGAGGCATGAGGATAAGAAAATGCCATATGTGGTTCACTTTATCACACTACTGCTGCAGTAGGAATTATGTGATAGGTGTCTAAGAATGTGTTTATTTTTCTCCAAAAATGTCCCTGTGGCAGACTTCAGAAATGTAAGCTATCTCAACTCAAGTTTTTAAGCTCAAAGCAATTTGAACATGTTGTGAAAGAACAAGAGAGGTTAAGTGTGGCAGGAAAGAGAAAACAACAGGAAAATAATTTCAATAAAATAATAGATGTAGAAAGAGACAATGTTTATGAAAAATAAGATGTGAAAAAGGCTAAAATAAGAAAATGAGTGACACAGGAGATTTTGGGTGAATTCATAGATACTTATAAAATGCTTCACTGAAGCACTTCTGTATATGCCATTAGTGCTTTGAACTCTAAGTATTGCTTGGATTCATTCTTGCCAAATTATCTACTATTAGGAAGTAGTAATTAAACAATTTAAACAACTTACTCAGATTTCTCAGCTTCTGCTTTTCTGTCTTTTTCAGCTTTTGCAATTTCAGATATCTGCAAAAGGTATTTTAACTGTTAAAATAGATCCATTTATATAATACTTTGGTAACTTTAGTTACTGTTTTCTAAGGAACAAATAAAATAATACACTACGGTTTTTTATACCACTTTGTACTTTCAAAGTGTTACATTTTTAAAAACAGACAGCTCAGACTACATTTTTTAAAAACTAAAGAAATTCTTCTTGATACAGTTATTAATACAGTATCTAACACTATTAGTACTGTAACCAGCCCACCTGACTGAAAAGCTTAAAATAATTCTATATGATTATAATATAATAACCATATTATGGTTATAATATTGTCTTATTATAGACAGAGTATGTGACCAGTTGAGGCAGAGTCAGTGCAGTCACAATAGTGTGGAAAATGAGCATCAGCTGTTTGGCTCATTCCAAATATAAAATAAGGAATAATATATCAATGATAACATTAAAAATCTGATAAAGATCTCTGTAATTTTCAGGTATTACAAAATCCGATTACTTTGTCAAGATCAACTAGTGCAATTTAAAATAGACAAATATTTAAACAACTTTAGTTCTTCAAACTGTCTTAGATGGGTTTACAGTTCATTAAGTCTTTACTGGAATACCCCACAACCATTTAAGTACGTGTTTACAACATTCCCTTGACATTCCTTGGCTGCATCACGAGAAGTGTGGCCAGCAGATTGATAGAAGTGATTCTGCCCCTCTACTATTCTCTGGTGAGACCTCACCTGGAGTATTACATCCAGTTCTGGAGCCCTCAACATGGGAAAGCCATCGACCTGATGGAGCAGGTTCAGAGGAGAGTCACAAAGAGATCAGGGGGCTGAAACACCTCTCCTACAAGGACAGGCTGAGGGAGCTGGGGTTGTTCAGCCTGGAG